>MLYV02001139.1:0-163861 GCA_001913855.2 Hermanssonia centrifuga
TTTTGTCTATACTTTTCTTGTGCAAAATGTCTGTAAAAACTGAAGGAAATCTGATCAAAATATTAATTTTATAGATTTTGCTAAAGTTGTAATAAGATTTTAAGGTAGAAAATCTAGGACAAAATTTAAAGCATATTTTGAGTCAAAAATATCTTAGATTTGTCACAAAATATCATCAGATAAAACTAGAAAGCTTTCTGAATTTTTACCAAAATTTTATATTGAAAATCATGAATAAAGTTTATACTCTTTTCAACTTATTTTCAAGTTTTATTCTAGCCAAAAATCCCCACAGATATCCAGTGGTAATGAGATGACATATTTTGGTAGAAACGAATGAAAAGTATACTACGTAATACTACTTGGTCATTGTGACCTATACGTCACTCTACATTGTCATTAGCGCCATGATAGACGCTCCATTTCCAACATGGCAAACCGCACACAACAAGACGAGCAGACGAGCAATTAAGAATTGGCAAGGTTGTGAAATTACATGGTTGTAGTCTAGAAAAACGAGGGATATTCCAACTTCCAAGTGTTGCTCCGGGTCTCTGTGGAAGACCGTGACGGTGCCAACCGTGGGCGTCTGGAAAGGTCGGAGGCTACCACGTGGCTAATGTGCATACTTGAGCGTTTGTTTATACTCTCGCAGTTGTCTTGAACGTCTTCAGAATGTCAGAGAACGGAAAACTCGGTGAACAGCTAACTAGAAGCAGTCATATGGACGACCATGCAGCAAATACGAAGCGTACATTCACGACATCCTAATCGCCGACTTTTGTCGGTGAGTTCCATGTGAAGATTCTGGAGGCGCTACACCCGGTGCCAGTGAGTCACCCAAGTCTCTGATAATTGCCCATGCTGATCAGCCGCAACATCTTAGCAGGGAGGACGGCTCTTTGTTCTCGGTCCACCATGGCCCAACCATATCTACACCCTCTTCAAGTCAACCCTCGTACCGGAGAGCCATTTCTTCGCCTGCCAAGTCCTCTGGACAACTTCATCATCACACCCCCTCGTTTAAGCGATGCCCCTGCACTCATGGAGACCTTGAACGACCCGAGAGTATACAAAACTCTCGAATCACCGCCGTTTCCGTACCTCCCCACGCACGCTGAAAGCTGGCTGGACATGATCACCAAAGAGTCCGACGCCGCCTTGGAAGAGGCAAAGAAGGCGTACAAGGAGGGTGCGAGTGAGCCATTGGGACACGTAGAGACTTGTCCCGTGAGATATATCAGAGAAATCAAGGAAGACGGATCAGACGTGTTCGTTGGAGAAATTGCGCCTCATCGATGTCAGTATCTGGATGTCAAGGATCAGTGGGAGAGGGAAGAACTTGTCCGAACGAACCTGAGATATGCTGTGGGTGATCCAGCAATTGTATGGTGCTTCGGCGGTATGTTTTAGTCTACAAGTTTACCTTCATTCGTCCCTCATCCCCATTTTTAGATTTTGTCGCAGGCCCATATCATGGACGTGGTATCATGTCTGGTGCCCTCAAGACTATCATGGCTCAATGGTTGATCCCACGAATGGGCGCACGGCTTATCCGTGTCGAAGCCTTTATAGGCAACGTAGGCAGCGTGCGGGTCTTTGAAAAGAATGGTTTCGTGATGGAGAAAACGGTGCAGTACGAGAAGGTTACCAATTGTGGGGTTACTCGCCTTGGTTTACATGTTCTCTTGTGGCATGCTGAGAAAGCATCCTGATACTTCAGATTACCTGTACCGACTGCCACCTTACAAATTCACGAGAACCCTAACTCGATGGGCTGCTTGCATGGCAATTCGGTTCCTCTACGTGATTGTTCGGCGGATTCCGTGCGCGTATCCTGTATGCTTTTTTCCATTCTCCCCGCTTATCTTTGACTTCCATCGAGTGCATCAGAAGAGAACAAGATGCTGTGTAACCAAGCAATACCTCGCCACCCAGACCTGCTAGCCACCCACTGGGACTAAGCTTAGAAGCGGTGAGTACGCGCATGACTCTGAATGCTCTATTCTTGACATGAGCGTATGCGATAGATACCGGTGAATTTTGAACTTTTGTTAAACCAGTCATCGAGGCAAGTGTTGTTGCCTTGAGGCGTTCTACGCCACCTTCTAATTGACGCGCAATGCTCACTTTCGGTGAATATTTTTCCCCTTCAGATACGAGCGAACTTATTAGTCTAGTTATGATCCTGCACCCCAGCATCACGATGCCAATATAAAGGCAAAGGCAAAGTTGCTGAGGGGTCATTGTTTTCCTCCGCAATGTCCAACTCCGATACTTTCATTGAGCAGGATATATTCAACTACTCCGATCGCTTGGCTATCCGGTCCTTCACCTCCCAAGATCTATCCCGAGCTTCTCAGGCTATCATCGATTCTGGCTCCAACGTGTTGGGGCTCAGTATCGAGTACGCAGATACACTCTCCAACAGACGCCGGACCAAAGGCAAGGAGAGAGGCAAAGCAAAGGGTGTGGTCAGGGCCTTGGCCATTGCCACGACCGATAAAGTATATTATATATCGTTCGATGATTCAAAAGCAATGCAGACTGGGAAGGAGACCGCCTTCTCCGATGTGTTGTGCGGACACCACGTCTCGTTGGCTGCATTCTCCATGGCTCGCTTGATATTACACATTAATCGGGACCTGCGATATCATGCCAAGGGTTTTGATCTTTCTACGATCTACACTTCACCAGGGGAACCTTGGTCTGCGGCGAGCTTTTTACATGAAAAGGTCAAAAGCAACATCGACCAATTTCGTGTTAACAGCCTGTGGCATCGAGACCACGACGACATGGCTTCCGCTTGCCTTCGTGCATGGATTTCTGCTAAGTACGGAGTTCTTGCGCGGTAAAATGTCCTGTTTACTGAATTGTGCGTCTATTTCCCAGATGTGCTGCATCATTGAACGAATATGTATGGATAGCGCGGCAGGTGGACACCACAAACCTCTATAAAGGAGTGAGTTTTGTATCATTACCTAGTCATTCACTCGTCTAACGAACATCACGTAGCAATTGGCTTTGTTGGGCAGGTTGGTGTTAACTGCCCATCAACTGGAGAGTTTGAAGCCCTTGAAAGTTGACAATGAGTTTCGGGCGGTTACACCCGGCAAACCTGGGAAGCTGGTGGTCGAATGTCTCAGGTATAAGACCCGCGTGAGAAAGAGCAAGCAGGTAATTTCAATACTGTAGTCTATCTTTTCCATGGTGATGACTTAAATCTGTTTCAGACGCGAGTAATACTTGAGGATTCTCATGGCGGTCGCGTTGTATGTCAAGCTGTTACTGCAGTGGGCAAACGGACCACTGTTGTGCCATCGAAGGGCAGATACCAAGATGGTATCCAACGTGTCAGCGTTGAGGGGCGTGAGGAGATGACTTGTGCAGAGAAAGCTTGTGACGCCTTTATTCTTCGCGTTTTACGCAAAGAGATCAATCTTCACGATCGACCTTTGATCAATACACTTTGGTTTCCACCGCCAACACTTGCTAAAACCCCTCGGCCTAAACATATTTCACCAGTCTCCCCTGCCTTTTGTCGTCTCAATACCTCCCAACGTCAAGTCGCTGCGGCGATGATATCAACGACTGAGTCTGTGGTTATTGCTCATGGTACGTAAGGACGGACGATATATGACCTAAATTTCTTGGCTTATTTGGATATCAGGTCCTCCTGGAACAGGAAAGACCACAACCATCGCTGCTGCGGTAGACTACTGGCAGCAAGAATCGAAGCCTGTTTGGATCGTCGCGCAGTCGAACGTCGGCGTGAAGAACATCGCGCGAAGTTTGGTAGGCAAAAGTTTCCACGGTTTCAAGCTGATTGTTTCGAAAGAATTTCATTTTGAGTGGTACGGAGGTTTGTCTCGATGCTTACATCAATGACTCTGCTGAATGAAACTGTCTTAGGCATGAGGAGCTTTATGCCCGCGTGGAACATAATCTTATTCGATCCGACGAACTAGCTCGCACTCCTAATCCAATTGAAACCGAGAGGAAGCTAGCAGGGTCGCGTATCATTCTATGCACCTTGAGCATGCTCTCCAACCCATTCCTGGACGACGCCAGGGTCTACTCATTTGTCCCCGTGGAACGGCTGGTGGTTGACGAAGCTTCTCAAATCAACGTATCGGAATACATGGTAAGACTCGGTATGCATTGTTACCTGGTTTGAATCTAACCGATTGTTACGTACAGCATCTGATACATAAATTCAAAAAATTGCAAAAACTCTGTTTCTTTGGCGATCCAAAGCAATGTAAGTACACCGTGCGCTTTCATGTTCAAAAAGGGATATAATAATTATGTCCATAGTACCACCTTTCGGTCAAGAAGCCGCACCGGCAATGCAGAGCATTTTTGAAGTAAAACACCTCAAACCTCGGGCTTACTTTCTCGATACCCAATGTACGTTACGTTTTCTCAAGATATCCTCATTGCGCCACACTGACAAGCGATCACAGACCGTATGCCGATCCCATTAGGGAATTTTATCTCGGATGAAGTCTACAATAAGAAGTTGAAGTCGGTTCACAAAATTAGCGACATCTCATGCGTCTCCTTTGTTGACGTCGACAAGGGCACGGAGGAGAGTTGCGGGAAAAGCTGGACGGTATGCTCTTGCGATGTGTCCTTGATCGAGCTCACCTTGAAGGTTGACCTTTCACTTAGAACTCATCAGAGGTTCAAGTTATTGTGACTCTCGTGAGGCGTTATTATCGTCGCAAACCTTTCGCTATTATCACGCCTTATGATCCTCAGAGGGCCGCGATACAAGCAGCTCTGGAGAAGGAAAATCTTCCCAGCGACTGCGTATACACAGTGGATAGTTTCCAAGGCAAGTTTATCTTCCAAGTTCGTGTCTCCAAATATTGAAAAATAACAATGTCTACGTTCAGGTCATGAACAAGATTTCATTATTGTCTCCACAGTTCGAACCTCGGCACCTGGATTCCTCTCATCCCTTCACCGAAATAATGTCATGCTCTCACGCCCAACAACCGGGATGGTCATTGTGACCAATAAACACTTTCTCATGTCCTCCGGTCGAGACACGCTGGTAGGAAGACTAGCCAAACGCTGGGAAGTTCTTGCAAACGGAAAGGATTGCGTGTGGATCAACTGGCGACAGGTTGCTGATGAAACAGCTCATCTCCCCGGGGTTCATGCGCCCAAGCAGCCAGAATCGATCGTTGCAGCACAGACACCGGCGACCAATGTGATTCCTTCGTCACTTCAGTTTGGCAACTTCGATGACCTGTACGAGCCGTACAACGACCTGCGTGGGTTGCGCATCACTGAGGCTACATCATCTCTTCCATTATGTAAGGCTCCGCAACATTCGGGTAAACATGACCCAAAAGTCAAGACGAAGGGTCGACGAGTTGGATGGTATCATTCTTGAGACGCTGCCAAACTTGCATCGTGAACGGGAGGGGTTACTCGTGGCGTGGGATGGGTTGCAAATTCCCGGTGGTTTTCATCATATGTCCTATCTTATATTTGCTTATCTTGTAGTCTTGCATCCAAACTTGTACTTTGTGAATTGAATTATCCATACATTTTATCGTTGTTCGATTGCACTCCTGATTGCGTTTGACATAACCTCCTTGGGCTTTGTGCGCTTTCGTTCTATTTTGGTCCCTCACCAATTCAGAGAATACTCAAACCATTAGTATTAACAAATAAGTGGTGCTCGCTGGACTCTAGCCTCGGGAAAGCTCAGGATTTCTGAAGTCACTCGCCCGTTTGTCCGGCGTTCGCCGCGTCTGAGCATCATAGGCGCTAAAAATTGTTCCACTCGATATCTTTGCCACTTGCTTCAAGTTTTGCCTTCCGACTTTCATCCAACCTCATGGCCATGACATGACGCCTGATATAGCTTGATAGCATAGCCATGTTCCCGTCGGAATAACGGTCGCTTTTGTGTGTCGGACCCTAGTACTATGCGGGCGTCGTCGAGTGTGCCTTCGGCTAGTAACGTCTTACTTGTTCAGGTGTGCCACTACTTATATGGAATCTCACCGCAGTAAGTCAAAGCATATATAGTCAATCGTTAAGTGGGCTGCGTATAGCCCTGTTCATCCTCCTTCCCCAAAGATGTCTGTCCTCGAGATCTCCCAGGACGGCATACCACCTGCGGTCGAGGTCTTTCCTATGCTGCTGGGTTTGTCCATGATCTTCACTGTGGTGCTCTCGGCATGAGTATATAGCTTTCAGACAAAGGTCAGGTGAAAGTTTCGCCTCCCCCGAGGTGATTCATGATATATGCATGATATCTCATTCGATGTTCCAACACGTGGAGATCAAAAAATCCTGCAAGGATATTTCCATTTCCGAACTGCTGTCTGGCCGTCGCGGTTCACTCGCAGGGCTCTCCATGGCTGGCCTTGCCTTACATATGCATCGCGAACTTGGATACCATGTTAGGAGCTCACGTGTGCCGAGAACGGGCGTAGACGAATTCATTTACAAGGTGAAGAGATCTCCCGACAAGGTCAACGTTTCATAAACCTACTTTGGTTTTTAACAAATGAGCCGGTTCGCATCTCTTGGCCTCATCATATCCCACCAAGGGACGCTGCCTTCGTGGACTTGAATGGCCAACAAGTCTTTCCTAGAGTCCTCCGGTCGGGATACGCTTATGGAAAAGCTAGCCGAACGTTGGGCAAGTTTTGCAGGCGGTTCAGGCTATGTATGGACGAATTGGCGACGTATCGCTGATAAAACGGCCCATATACCAGGCGCACCTAAATCACGATGTCAACTTCCAACAGCCGCCAAACCAGCCAATCGTTCACCAGCTACCGCTCCTGGTCATTTACATGATCTGAGCAGCGCCATGCATGATACTGAAGCTGCTGCGCATGTGAAGCGACCGCAGTCTGCGTCAGTCAACCATGAGTTCCCTGAGTTGGGTGTCAAAACCAAAGTCGCAAGGTAGCTGGCGACGCGGTTCAGATGCAGTAAAATTCTTACGAAGTACTAGCGTGTCATGTCTTCCTCTACAGTGTACGGCCTCAGGAATGGTATCGTGAAAGAATGTGATGCTACGCAGCGTTCCATTGATGCTAGTGCTCTCGCTTGTTCACGCAAGGATAGCCATTCGAGGTGATCCATCATGCATCATGATCGATTGCACATCCTGCATCACCGAAGGCAGAGCTTATTGCCAATCTGTATATAATGCTAGCTGCGCTGCATGCATTGCCTCCCAAACCTGACTTCCTCGAACCCCAGACAGGTGCGTTATAGATGCTGGCACTCCCGCGGTAAATTTTATTGTCGAAATCTAACACGCTCCTACAACAGAATGGTCCACCTTTTTGCATATCTAGTCTCTATAGAACAATATGCGGATCCAGAGTGGCCGATCGTCAAAGGAGCGGACAGAGACACTTCTCGCACAGTTGCATACCTAAACAAACTGGAAGTCCCTCAAGAAAACGTTCTTGTGCTTACAGGTCAAAGCGCAACAAGAGAGGCCATCATCACTAAATTCCAGGAGCATCTGATAAACAATCCAAAGATAAAGCGAGGCGATCCTATACTCTTTCACTTCTCCGGGCACGGCAGCCGCAGTGCTGCACCTAAAGGCTGGAAGGTCATAGAAGATGAAGAGGAGGAGGAAGAGGAGCTGCGCAGGCAGGTGGAAATGATCATTCCTTGGGACGAAGGCGTCGAGGACCTTACAGGGAGGAAGATATGTGGTATTCCTGATCGCACCATCGGAGCACTTTTATCCAAAGTTGCGAAGTTACATGGAGACAACATAACAGTCGTCCTTGACTGTTGCCACAGCGGCCACGGCACCAGAGGTGGAAACGACTCTGCAACCAAGTTCTTCGAAGAGTATTCTGCGCGAGGTGTTGACCCTTTACGAACTACCCCTCTGCGTGAGGACATCGACCAAAACATTCTCGCAGAGGATCTATCCAGTCCCAAATCTTTCCGCAGGGGGGGCTTCAGCCAGAGTCACGGCGGGAACCATGTCCTCATGGCTGCTTGTGGGCAGAAGGAGTCGGCAATGGGAAATAAGAATGGCGGTTTGCTTACTACATATTGGCTGGATGCGTTACAAAGGGACATCTACCCACGGACATATGCGGAATTGATGAAGTACGTCGATAAGCAGTTGGAGCCCTTGCGGTTGAAACATCCGCAATTCATAAATCAACACCCTCAATGCGAGGGTGTTGTCCGCGACCGACTTGTCTTCGAGGAGACGATGATGAGTTCTGATTACTTCCCGGCCGAACGTCGCAAGGATCTGGGGGAGAACATAGTTCGCATTGAAGCGGGGGAAGTTCAGGGTATTCAACAGGGCACGCTGTTTGAGCTCCACGAGATGGATAACAGGTTACAGTCGCAGAGAACAATGGGCTCTGCGACCGCGATCGAGGTCAATGCTGCTGACTGCATAGCCGAATTTGCCGAAGGGATTGTTTTTGATGGGTCAAAGTGCACGGCGTTGGTACTGCAGCATCGCTACCATTTGAAGTATAGCGTCGACGATGCAACGCAAACCTCTCCGGCAGCAAAGAAGACTCTTGCTCTCCTGCGCAAGAGCTTGAGCAAGACCCAACCGAACGTATCGTCGCTCGCGGAGGAAGTTCCGCATGGAGAGGCAGTCGACCTTGTCATAAAGATAGACAGCAGCGGAGAAGTAATCTTGGACCGTCGGGATTCATTCCTTCGTACTCTAAAGACCGATCCTCCTCGAATTCAACCAGACGAAATGGAGACAGCTAATTTCCCCTACATCCTGAACGCCATTGCAAGATTCAACATGCACTTAGCGCTCACCAATCCTAAACACCCGCTCATAGACAACATCGAGTTTTCGTTTCATCGGCTGGAGCAATCCGGCAAAATCGAGGAATGGGACGACGATGACCCGCTGTTGGAGCCCGCCGAAAAGATACCCTTCGTCGACGACGAGGCCAGATTCGTCCAGCGGGATGATGACCGTTACGCGTTCATCCTGGACAACAAGCACCCTACTCCCCTCTATCCCTACCTCGTTTACTTTGACCCCACCACATATGAGATCGCAACTTGGTACACCCCTTTTGAAGCCCAGAAGGCCACCCTCCCCGCGACCCAATCGTTACAGATCGGAGCGAGCCCTGAGCACCAAGGGTCCTTTCAGTTCTTTTTACCAGAAGGTGCAGAGCTGGATACGAGCTTCATAAAGCTCGTCGTCTTAGACTCGATAAGCAAGATGGACTTCATGAACCAACGGCCGGTACTGGGGACGGACGAGGATGGGGAGAGTATCGTCAAGAAAGGCGCACAGCATCGTGCTGGGGGACAAGGCGCTCAGACGAAAGGACGATGGGACAGCATCATTAGGATATTGACTGTGACGAGGCAGTAATTGAACTCGGGCACATGCGATAACCTCTGACAGCTGGATTGCGGCTGGAAAGGGTCGTTGGATTGCTATTCTCTACGTGATGATCCTAGTAGGAACAGTTTTTGGAACAGTGTCAAGGTGAAACCAGTGTATACAGGAATCATCTGATCAGGTAAAAATGAGATCGGAGTCAGACGGTGATGGTGGGGAGAAGTAGCAGAGTAAGGATAGCAAGACAGAAATGCTCACTCATTTTTCGTCGCAACCCAGAATTCGGCCTGGTACAACCATTTCATCAATGCTCGCTTGTCTGCTGTATACTGGCATTCCACCGTACGTCTTCGATAGCAATCTGGTATCTCAAGGTCATTATTTTGTCCATGTATGCGGAAGCCAATTGCTCTAGCAAGGTCCCAGACCTCCTCCAGGCTCAATTCTAACTGAGCTTGAGCGCCTGATGTCCAAAGGAGAGGCCCCAAATTGATCCAAGTCCCACCAGGACGAAGAAGTGAGTGAATATGCTCTAGTGTTGAGATCACATTCAGCGAGGTATCAATGAAGAAGAGTGTCACGATAAAATCATAACCAATTGGCACACTATGGGTCTTCTGCAGCGGCTCGTTTATTCTCGGTTCGCGGCGTGGCGCTTGGAGCTCCAAGAAATCGCCTTCTATCAGGTTTAGTCCATTTCCAATGCGAGGGAGTTCGTCCGGAAAAGCGATGCCACGAAACAGATTGTCGTTGTTCCGTTGATGCGAGAACCAGTTGATGTAAGGGTATATCGTGTGCTGGTTGGGTGTTTGAGTGGCCGATGAGGAGACTAAGAACCGGAAAGCGAGCGTCATAAAGAAGGATAGCTCATTTGCTGTGGTTTCGAAGCCTAATAGAATGGTATTATGATGAGAAACGAGCACTCCGTAGAGTTGAAACACCGGACATATGGAGGACGTCCTGAATGCGCAGGGGTCTGAGAATCAGGACATCTTCCTTTATGACTGGTGTAATCCCGCCTGCTCAGTATGATATATACGGACGCACCAAGCTTCGAGACCTCCCATGCTAGTCTGCCAAGCCCTGAGCCCGGAATGAGGACTTTCATGTCCGCTCGCTCGTCGAGAGGGACTTGGTTCAGGACATTGAGAATTGGTCCAAATATGTTATCTCGCTCTTCCTGTCCCTCTCTACTCCAGTCCCGCACGAAGTGTTTCAAGGTCTCCCTCACTCTTCCCACGTCGCCACCGGCGGATGATGTTGCAGCGTTCCGCAGCTGGGGAAACTCTCCTCGAGCAAACTTCGCGATAGCTCGCGTGATCTTGGCATTGACTTCGTTGAGCTCTCCTAACTTGTCTAGCTTGGCCGGGTATCCAAGTTCATAACCGATCCGCTTGTGCCCTCTTCCGAGTTTTCCATAAGAGTAGCGCATATCGGCAAGCTCGTTGAGAGACATGGAGAGATAGTTGTCGTACGAAGACGTAGCCCTCTCTAAAGAAAAGTATCCGCCGGAAGTTTTGCTACGACCTCGGATGATTTCGAGGAGTGTGCGGAATGACAGAGACGGCTTGCGCAGGATGTACAGGCCCAGCATGACGAGACATAGAGAGGCAACGAAAGCCTCCATCTGCGACACTTGCCGTTCTTGTTCAAGTGTTGATTGTTCCGTCTGGCCGCTGTTCTGGTGGTCCGTGCACCGCTAAAAGCTGTGGGAAAAAAGATGGGTATATGCGTTGTGATCAATTTGGGCGGAATTGATTTTTATCCGGGCGTTGTTGTTGTCTCGGTCGTCGTCGTTGGTTTCGCTGTCTCTTTCTTCCTCCCATCTTCACCTCTTGCCTTCGGCTTCCTCGTCTTTCGTCTTTGCATTTCGCAGGGTCGTCTGCTGCCGTTGCCCGCATTATTGCGCCCGAGGTTCATTTCAAGGGTCTTCGCATTTAAGGGCATTCGCAATTCCGGTTCTTTGCTTCATTGCGAGGGCAGTCGTGAATTCAAGAGATATTTTCACATTTAAATAATCTCTATCTATACTCTCGCACTCCTCTTCTCTGTGCGTCCTGTTTTTCTTCCCAACCAACTCACCCACATTCCTTTGCCACGTCCGCATCCCATTTCACACTCGTTAGTTTGCTCCCGTCTAACTTGCCTTCTGTCTTTCTTCACGTATCTTCCGCCGTTACCCTCCTCCACTTGCATTCCTAATCATCTCCGAATCGCAATAATGGACGACTCCCAGGCAGCATTTGCTTCTCAATACCCTCAGTACGGCTTTGATCTCGATATGATGAAGGTGTGTTCCTCAATCAACTTCAAGTGTCCATTCTGTCTACTGTGCACTACTGGCTGGGGCCAGAAAAGGATCTCTTTCTGTAGCAGCTCGTGCGCGTAACTGCGAAGTACACTCGGATATCTCCAGGCGCGTGGCAGAGGGTACAATGTGGTTGTCTGATCCGGCACGCGGCTGGTCGTACAACTTGGTGGTTGCTCTGAGTGTAGCTGGGTCGTGCGCGTGAAACCCTACCACCAGTCACTGAATTCCTGTTGCATGGTTCCGAATCTCGCGCAGTTCGGTCGTTTGCCATGGGCCATCGCCCGGATATGCTGTGGTACGAACACAGGGTTCTCAGCTGGTGTTGCGCCCGGCTGGGCACAGTTCACGCTCGCACGTCAGAGCAAAGGTCATATCTATCACTTGGGCTGCTACGACGGAAATGCGAAACGTCTAGTCTTCCTTCTGCGCAAAGTAACGAGCCTTATGAACTTTCGCTGATAAATCTTCTTAGAGATCTATGGATAGCGTTGGTGGCCCAGATGCTAAGAAGGCTCGCTGGTCCCCTACATCATTCGTCTCTTCTAATGGCATGAATGGACTAAGCAATGGAAATGCTCGTGATGCATTCGCCAATTATGGATATGGCCCTCAGGCCAACCTTGCTCAAGCTGGTTTCAGCAGCTCTCCGCCATCCAATGGCTTCGCCAACCCCTTATACTCTACGCCATCTCTCAGTATCAACACTGCTGGCGGGCATAATGGCATGTCCGCTCAAATGAGCCCCAATACAGCTGGTCCTTTCACACCTCAAACACAACAAACGCCAGCCAGCGCAAATGGCGCTTACGGAGGATTCGGAGGATACAATATGCTCAGTATGGGTATTCCTGGCATGAACGTCCTGAATGGCTTCCAATACGCCAATCAAATGGCCAACTTTGCTCAGGTGAGCCATTCGTTATCAAGTTTTTGGCTACATATTTATTTTTGCAGGACATGTCCCAACGTCAGCTTTCCCTTACAATTCCACAACCTCAAGCATCTCCATATTCCCCGGCTGCTTTGTCCGCAGCGATCACCGCTCAAGGTAACGCTACAGGGCGTACGGTATATGTCGGCAACCTACCGGCCACCGCTTCTGTTGATGAGCTACTCAACCTTGTCCATTTCGGTCCTCTGGAGTCTGTCCGAGTTCTTCCCGAGAAATCCTGCGTGTTCCTTTCTTTCCTAGACGGTGCGACCGCTGCCGCATTCCATGCCGATGCCCTCATCAAGAAACTGGCACTTCACGGCCAGGAACTCAAGATCGGTTGGGGAAAGCCTTCGGCAGTCCCCAGCCAGGTCGCACTCGCTATTCAGCAAGGCGCTAGCAGAAATGTGTATCTGGGAGGATTAGATGAGGGCGTTACAGAGGAGATGCTTCGTGATGATCTCAGCCGCTTCGGTCTTATCGACCAAGTGAAGATCGTCCGCGACAAAAACATTGGTTTTGTCCATTTCTTGAGCATTTCTACTGCTACGAAGGTCAGCTTTTATCGTTCCTGATTTTATGATAAAATTAATTAAATGTTTATCAAAGGTCGTCCAAACGCTGCCCAGTGAGGCAGCTTGGCAAGGGAAACGCGTTAATTATGGAAAGGATCGCTGCGCATATATTCCCAAGTCACAGCAGGCCGCCGCGCAAGCAGCTCAGGCTGCTGCCGCTCAATCGCTCGTTGCCCAATCTGCTGCAGCGCTGACGCCCCTTCAGAGTAACTCTGCTGGCGGCTTCGGTCAGGGTGGCTACGCAGCATCTCCCCTGACCCCGTACATGCCATTCTCACCCGATGCTCTTCAGGGGCTTGCTGGATCGCAGGGACTGAACCGCACTGTATACCTGGGTAATATTCATCCGGAAACGACCACAGAGGACCTTTGCAACGCCATTCGAGGAGGAGTCCTCCAAAGCCTGCGGTACATGCAAGACAAGCATATTGCTGTATGTTCTATTCCCCTCATCCACAGACCCATCTACTGACAATAGTTATTAGTTTGTGACCTTCATTGACCCCGCTGCAGCACTCACTTTCTTCCAAGTGGCGTCATATCAAGGCCTCACCCTCAACAACAGGAGACTTAAGATTGGCTGGGGTAAGAATTCTGGCCCATTACCTCCTGCACTCGCTCTAGCCGTGCATTCTGGAGCAACACGTAACGTATACGTGGGCAACATCGAAGACTTCGACGCATTCAGCGACGAGAAACTAAAGAAAGATTTCAGCGAGTTCGGCGAAATTGAGCTCGTCAACTTTTTGAAGGAGAAGTGCGTGGTTCCGTTACAGAGAATAGCACAATGCTTACGGATATATCATTCTAGGAACTGTGCCTTCGTGAACTTCACGAACATCTCGAACGCTATCAAGGCGATTGACGGAGTGAAGAATAAGTCAGATTACGCGAATTTGCGTATCGCCCATGGCAAAGATCGCTGCGCAAACCCGCCGCGGTCTGGGCCTCAGGGTGGCTCGGGTATGCGACGATCTGCAAGTGGCAATAGCACCACTGCTATGCCAATGAGCGCGGTGGAACACGATGGCGATGCTTTCGCCCTTATCAAGTCGGATGCTGTCATGCTCGGAGAGGATATTAAGGATGAGCCAGTTGATGTTGATGAGGTGGCGAAGGTAGAACCCACAATCTAAGAACCAGTGCTTGGAATCGGTATTCTATGCTCATTCGATACCCATCTCGACTCTGTCCCGCATAATCTCTCGCTCTCACTCTCTGCTGTCTCCTCTCTGATAACATATCGACTCGCCCGCCGCATGGACTTCCTCTGCTCCGCTCAAAACTCCGACCCTTGTGTGGTCGCTTGGACGATCGACGCTTGGCATCCCCCGTGGACAGACCACCCGTGTCCCCCACATCACAAGGACTTGCTTTCCACACAGGCGCACTCTTGCACGCGGATTTTGGGCTATTGGTTGGTTTTATCTTTTTACAATTTGTTCTCGGTACATTATGCCATTTCCCCCTTCGTTTTCTTTTGTGTCATTCTTCGCCCCCTCTGTTTCTTTGAAACTATATTAGCTGTCACAGCTGCTGTCGCTCTTTGCTTGTCGAATATGGTCCCCACCTGAGCCCTTATACCGGTACGATACGCAATATCGAACAACATTAATGCTGCCTGTATATCTCTCTATCTGTGTTGTAAACGGATCCGATTTCCTCGCATAATTGCACACTTCATTATGAGTGTGGGTTTGTCTAGACATCGTGCTGCATAAAGCTTAAACTTGTCGATATTTACCCTTATGATGTACCATTACGACGCACCGTTCTTGCACGCTATCCCATAGTTCCACCAGACGGGGATAAAATAAAAGAGATACATTGGAAGTACTAAACTATCGCTACAAGAGTACTACGAGGGGGAAAACAGAAGGAATGACAGCGGCTATGCTACAGAGTACCAAAAGGTCCATTGTCTATAATCGTAAAATCGTGTGATATCAGACGAATCATGACGGTTTCTTCACATTATTATGGATAAGCAAGGTCGCCTGGACGGTAACTATTCGTCCATCATGATGGCGCTGAGAACTGACAAACTCCACAACCATTAGAAGCGCTGAGATCTGTACCCTGAACGTTACAAGTCTGTAGGTTTGCGAGGTCACAGAATGAGCCTGATACAGGACCTGTCAGTCCGGTGTTGTTGGATAGTGATAGAACTTGTAGAGAGGATGGGAACGTGGGAGGCAAAGGAGTTGAGAGACTGTTGAAGTCGAGGTGAAGCTCAACCAGTGAGTTCATTGAAGATATGCTGGACGGTATGACTCCAGTGATAGAGGTCGAAGAAAGATCACTAATGAGGACCGTCAACAATGCTCTATGAAGCAGACAGCGCCAAGAACTTACATTAATTTCATGGAGGACTGGAGAGAAGAGCTAGAGGACAGGGCGGAAAGCGGGTTACTCAAACTCTGACCGTTTACAATCCTGTGAAGAAATTAGCACAGTATGATGCCCACATCGGGAGTAAATACATACAGGTTCTGAAGAGATGACACAGTTACACTGGATGGTAGAGCATTGCCCATTTGCCCATTCTTCACCAATGTCAACGTAGTAATTTGATTTAACGAAGAGAATATGGCATCAGGTAATGCGGTGATTGCGGTTGACTCGAGATGCAAGGTCGATAAAGTCGACCAATTTCCAAAAGACGCGGGAAGAGATCCAGCTAGACATAGTCAGCTACTGTCTAACATGAGGTTGGGAAGTAAACATACAAGGGGTGGCGGAGTTGCCAATAATGGTGAGACTCTGCAAACCAGACAATGCACCCAACTCAGATGGCAGTAAACCAGGGACCCCTGGGAACGTCAAAGACCTACATGAAGACAGTAAGAACATTAATTGATACACTCAACTCATGAATACTTACAGAGAAGACACGCGGCCCATTCCATCACATGAGACACCGTCCCAGGCACAAAACTTAACGTCTTGCGCCCAATTACCATTCTTCAATGCTGACTGTCCGTCGCTATCTGCAGTTTCAAAGATGGAACGTAAACCACAGAACTGGACAGCATTTTCGATCTGCTGCGTGTCTTGGGCGTTCCCATCTGAGAAATTGGATGGCACAGACTGCAATACTGGAAGACATGTCGAACAAGGATAATCTCCTGGATTCGACGGCGCATTCACGGTATATTGCGAAAGACATTGCTGCGCGTCTGAAGAGAGTGCCGTTGACGTCGAGGCAGTCGAATTGTGAGGAGGTTGCGCGGATGGTGGCGAACCGAACACGCGAATATTGAGAGCGACGGTGTTGCCCAGCAGATATAAGATGATAAGGATGAGAATGATGATGAAAATCCGCCGACGTCTCTGCTTCTTCTTATTGACATTCCGACATGGACAGTCATGAGAGCATTGACGTTTCTCCACATGCAAAGGAGGCCAGGGAGGCGGCTGCATAGGTACGATCTGAGGTTCTCGTACCATAGTACGTATGTCGAACATGAGCTTTGTGAAACGCGACTTTCGCGGCGATGGACTCGCAGCAGACTGCGATTCTGTATCCTTTCGCGTGGGCGTTGAGGAACGCATCGTGGCTGAACTAGTCCACATCGAGTGCGTTCGTGCAAGGTCAGGAGGCGGGGATTCGGGAGAGAATCGTGAAGTTTCAACTGGATAATCTGGTGGAGGTACGTGTATCGAGAGGTTTTCTCTAAACCTGGAGTTGAGTTCTCGAGATGTTGGTGAATTTGGATGAGGGTATGAGGAGGTCATTTGGGTCGTTTGGGTCGCTCAAGGACAGCCTTGGATGTGATGGAAGTACAAGACGAGGCAGAATAGAGGAGCAAGCCTCTTGAGCTGTCGCGGTGGCGGAGACAATGATAACCTAAACAAAAGCAGGGATACATGCTGTGCAGACAAGACGTCCAAAGGTCGCCGATAATTTATTGTTTTGGTTGTTGTTGGGTTGTGCACAGAGCCAGTCAGGACAATGGAGGTCGTATTTGCGCGTGTTTGGTTACACTGCGGGCAGCGCCCAATATATCCCGCGGAAACATCTTGAAGACAATGTGGGAAATGAAAGAAGGTCTCCATGTTTTTGATGCGAGAAATATCTTGAGAGATATTTTGAATATTGCTTATCTTAAAAGATAAGCCACGGAGATATGGGGAACAAAGAAACATTCAAAATATCTCTCAAGTATTTCCCGCAGCAGAACCAATGCGGTATTTTTTCATTTCACACAATATTTCTCTCATATTTCTTGCGGAGATATGGGTGATTTCCCGCAGTGTTACTCAGACCATTGTAAACCCGGATTTGGGGTTAAGGTTATAGCTGCCGGATTAAGGCCACTATTGATTGGCGCTCTCGCAGCGCGCATTGCGACGCTTGCTGCTTGTTGCCTGTGCCAGCAACGACGATGACCGACTTTCTTGCACGCGAGAGCGAACTGCTCGGAGACGAGTTCTCTACTCCTACAGAAACTGGTGGCTCTTTCGCAACCGCTGCTGGAGATGACATCGACTTTGACCACGCCATTTCTGCTTTCCCCGACATCGAATTCGATGGAGACATCCCCGTGCCGTCCGCGCCGTCTGGGGCACCAGTGGTATCTAGCGGGAGCTTCTCATTCGACGACTTCGACACGCCGCCTATTAGGGGGAGAGATACCGACGTGAAGGTCACTGGCGATGACGAAATTGAGAAGTTCGAGAACGAGTTCCCGGAACTTGACATGCCGTCGGTGAGCGCAACATGTACGCAAATATACGTCGAGAATGACTAAAGCGAAGGTGTTATGCAGGAGTTCACCTCACCACTACCTCAGCCCTCGTTCGGTGCTGCTC
The DNA here is from genome assembly GCA_001913855.2 of Hermanssonia centrifuga. Taxonomy (NCBI): domain Eukaryota; kingdom Fungi; phylum Basidiomycota; class Agaricomycetes; order Polyporales; family Meruliaceae; genus Hermanssonia; species Hermanssonia centrifuga. Next base: position 17,985 of record MLYV02001139.1, read on the forward strand.
CTCCTTTTGCACCACGCCCGCAACCATCTACATTTTCATCAACACCTATTTTGGCTCAGCAGTTAGAAGAAGAAGAGCCGCAAGTCATCAAGTATGCAGTGTACTCATATCTTATGTTTCTATACTTATCATACGTGTTACTTTGTCTTTTCAGAGACTGGAGAGAGAAGCAGGCTGCTGAGATCAAGGCCCGGGACGAGGCCTCAAAAGCGAAGCGGGAGGAGACTATCGCAAAAGCTGAGCGTTCCATCGACCAGTTCTACGAGGAGTATGCTTCCAAGAAGGAGAAGGCTATCAGGGAGAATAAGTGCGTACAAATGTCCATTACCAGTATTCCCGTACTAACAACACCTCAGGGACCACGAAGAAAAGTTTGTTTCCGACCTCACCGATTCGCTCTCTACCGGGACGACCTGGGAGCGAATCTGCACCTTGGTAGAACTACAGAATTCGCAGAGCAAGACCATCGCCCGTGCAGGTGCCGGTACTACAGATCTCTCGCGATTCAAGGAAGTGCTCCTGCGATTGAAGAGAGAAGGAGAGGCTGCACCCGGTGCTGCGGGCTATTAGGCGTATCTTATTTTGGATGTATTATATGTACATGGATCACTCCGAACTAAATCGCAGCGATTCTAGATAATGTTTTCGGATTCACTCTACATCTATTTCAAACAGATGGAGCAGGAATTGTCTACACCTTATTAAAGCAGTCTCTGCAACGACCGACTACATAGTGGGTATCATTGGTGAGCCGGTTGAATGTAGGGTGGTTGATATTTATGGGGGAGTTGCCTAAGATAACTTTGTTCTCCGTGAAGGATAGGTAATTAAATGCTACCGCCTGGTAGTAGTGCCATATGAGAGGTCAATTACATAACACCGTCACAGCGGTACCCGAGGGCATACTGGCATCTCTCCTACCCACCATCCACGACTGGAAACACAGAACATATCCTTGCACAGATCAATGCCTGGATCGGCACAAACAACCCGCTCAGCATCAAGGTGCTAGTCTATCGTCTTGATGACAGATTGCCTCGTTGTCGAGCCGGAAACCGGTGTTTGGGCGGTCGAAGCGTACCACAACACAGCCCTGCTATAGGTCTTGACCTCGATATTTCCATGGTGATGCTCCCGTCATCAATCAGCCAAGTCAGGAGCCATACAAGTCAATCGATTGAGCGGCCCTTAAGAGTCCTCGAGAGTCTTTGAGGCAGATTCAAGTCACCCCACCTCATTTCAGATGGATGACAAGCATTTTGAGGTACACCGCCCTTCTACAGAATCATGGAGCTGTTATTGATGAAGCATTTAGTCCAATATTCGTTACGTAGCTGCGGGTACGTCTACGGGATGGACAGCCATGGCGCGGACGGTCAGGGAAGTCGATGAAGAAAAGGTCAGAGACTGCAAAGAGGATATCGACACTCTACTTGTATTTGTGCGTGTCTCTACACTTTTTGCATCCATTGCCTGACCGTATCATCCTACAGGCTGGTTTATTCTCAGCTATCATGACAGCGTTCCTCATTGAATCGTACCAACTTCTCTCACCAAGCGACACAAGCACAATTATCGACCTCCTCAAACAGATATCGTCTCAAACAAATAGTTATACCATCAGCGCCGGTTTCCTCAATGCCACCTTATCCCTAGTAGCTCCCACGGAACCATTTGAACCATCAATATCAGCAATTCGGGTCAACGTCCTATGGTTTGCAAGTCTGATATTCAGTCTTGTGACTGCATCGTTCGGAATCCTCGTTAAACAGTGGCTTCGGGAGTACCTCGCCGGAGACTACACATCACCGCAAGCGCGTCTTCGTATTCGACAATTTCGATATCCAGGGCTGGCGCATTGGAAGGTCTTTGAGATCGCTGCGGTGCTTCCGCTACTTCTCCAGCTCTCCCTAGGTCTTTTTCTCCTTGGACTCTGTCTCTTCACGTGGTCAGTCCATCCGAGCATTGGGAAGACCAGTACGCCCCTCATCGCGGGGTGGGCATTCCTTTTTGTCACTGTTACAGTCGCACCTGCGTTCTCCCCGAGGTGTCCATACAAAACAACTCTCCTAAAAACGCCCCTGAAATCCCTTAGAGGGCTCCTGCGCCGGACTTCCCTTTTCCGCCCGCTTTATGAGAAGCCGTGGAGAACGGAGCTCGACAGGCAGTCTTCCTCTGATTCTGTAGTCACCCAGCTTGTGAGAGAACCTGTGGTGGATGGAAACCGCTTTTTACCTTTCGAGGAGGACGATGCGGCGTTGGACGAAAAGAACGATACGGAAATGCTTGCTGCGGTGGACACGATCCTCCTTGACGATGATTTACTTCGGACAACCATGTGGGAAACCCTCCAGCAAACCATACCTGCTCCGTCTGATGCCATCAAATTCGTCTCTCAGGCAATTGAACGTCGTCTTCAACAGAACGTCCTCTCCGCAGTCTCTACTTCGATTCCAGACCTGCGACTACTGTCCAAGAGAGGATGGGGTGCTATCGTCGACATCGTTGCGGACACTTTGAATAAGAACTATGATTTCCGTTCACTTCTGCCAAGTTGGATGGAAGACGCCCTTATTATCCTTCTATCCTTCAACGACTTCCCATTGACTTCAAACGGCAACCGCGCACTCTCCCTGTGGATATCTTCAGAAGCCCATGCGTACACTAGCCGAATAATTGCCTCTCACACGCCAGACTACAAGTCGTTCACACACGTGCTACGCCGCATGCGCTCTGCCTTCACTCTGTGCACATCGGAAGATGTCGTAACGTGTCTTCATTATATTCTGCGTGACCGTATTGCCGATGGCGACCAAGACATAGCATTCAGCGACATTCTACGAACGGAATCGGAGGTGCCTGAAGACACGGTACACTCCGTGCTCGTTATCCTCTTGGATGTGGCAATGAGGCGGCTTCCTGACGATACATCGCCATGGACTGTAGGCGTCCAGCGAGCTTTGAATGCTATCCTGTCCACCCCAGTGCCCACCTGTACCAGACCAGAGATCAGCTTGTTACTCTCGAAACTGATGCAGCGCGAGACATTGGCAATCGGTTTAATGACCGAAATTGCTGCAACAACTCCCCACTACCAGGCTTTTCACGCCGAGGCCTGCCATAATCTGGAACGCGCATATATCGACAACGATTTCACGGGTCGGTGGTTCTTTTCTTCTCAATAGTATCTGTAATTGATGAATGCACGAACAGGCCGGAAACTAATCCTGGCGGGCCAAATCTCTATGATCAAAGCCTACAATGACGGCCTCTATGACGACCCAAAGTACCTTCCTATCTCGTTCATCCAACTCTGTCACGTCTACCTTTGCATATTGGACGAAGCACAGAAGAACGATGCCTTCGACGCGGGCCTTCGGTCTGATTGGCGAGAACTGTGGATTCATATGGCAATAGCAGCCAGGCGGTTTAAGCTGAAGGATGATGACGCGAATGAGCATGCAAAATTCGCAGAAATATGCCTGCGTTCTCTGCAGGACCTCGATGATAGGGTCTCCCTCAAGCCTTTAAACGCGAATGTCGTTGGGGATGGAAAGCACGATGGATATGAGATGGGTTATTTGGAATGGTTGGAGGGCTTCAAGCCCGAGGACTCGTTGTTCAACGACGATCTCTTTGATGCTCTGAGCATCTTTTTGCCTGATGAAGCTGCCGTGAAGTTCAAACGGGTGAAATGCCTCCGGGACCTGAGGACGTCCGCACAAGTTGATGCACCATTATCGCAAGAGATAAGCGGGTCTTCTATGAACGATGACGAGGTCGGGCCTGAGGCTGGTCAGATTATGGACGGTGAGAATGGTGGAGGAATGACTGATGCTGGATTTGGATATGGGGATTAATACTCACTGAAGTTCGAAGGTTAAGAGGATTGATGAATTCAGACAAATCCCCCCCCCCCTTCCCAGACGCATGGTTCTCCGAATAACTATTATAGATTGCACCGCGTGTGTAACAGAAGCATATGACTCAGTCGGTTACCGTTACCTAAAGTTACATGTTTCACACTCGAGGCAGACTCAGATTTACTTGATCGCCCCAAGCTTTGCTCCTCAGGCCACAGGCCTCAAATACTACAAGTGTGACGTCTAATAAACATTGGCATAGCAATAAATATCCTGCATCGTGTATCCAGAAGAAACATAAATTATACTAGTGGGACGCAAGGCACTCTGAGCTTCTAGGCTGCGAACACCCCTTCCAAGTACTGCTTCACTCCCTCTGCATCTCGAACCACAGCACCCACAGTCCCGTCAGGGCGAACAAGCACAATCGGGTATCCCTTCGCCGCAGGAGGATACCCTGCAGACGCGTGTCCATCTTTATCGACCATCGTCAGGTCGACCCCACCAATCTTGGCAGGTGTCTCGGAAGCTTGAGGCAAGATCGCCACGGTCTGCATGAAGCCAGCGGGGCAGATCTTGAGGGCTTCAAGAACAGGCTCGAGATTACCGAGAGACGAGGTGAAGAGGAGCGCGGTGTGACGCGTGCAGTCAAAGGTCTTGAACAGACTCGTAGTCTCGTTGGCGTCTCCGCCGACGCGCACAAGCCCAGGAGCATCAGGCGCACGGTCGCCCGCGTATAAGATGGTCGGAGTGTCTTCGAGGTCCAGATACGCGCCTGAGGCTTCAACGGTTTTCGCAGCTGCGGCACCGGGCTGCTCATCGACGACGATCGAACTCCAGCGACAGTTGACGCCGAGCTGATGGAAGACCTTAGGATGAGCTTTGGCGTCTTTGAAGTTGTTGGCTCTCGCGGCTTTCTTCTCTTCGAAGAGAGCAGAGGTGCGCCCGAGCATTTCTGCAATGACAGGGAGTCGCTCTTCTGTGTAAGTGTCCAAGAGAGAAGTGTTCGCAACGCCTTTGTACACCAAGGATAGCTTCCATCCGAGGTTGAACTGGTGGGTAAGATGTTGGTATGTGTGATCCCGCGACAGGACTAGGAAAGATAGTACTTACGGCATCTTGAACGCTAGAGTTCATGCCTTGTCCTCCAGCCGGGCTGTGAACGTGGGCAGCGTCTGTGAGAAGAACCAGTCAGCATATGGATAATGTATGTGTATCACAGATGTTTCTCACCTCCCACGACGTAAACTCTTCCCTCGCCAAACTTGTTCACCATGCGAATGTTGGGCCTGCAAAGAACATTAGTATATATACTCGTTGAATCGCAAAAGAATCTCACCGATATTCTGACAGCCATGTAGTTTTTCCAAACTCGATGTCGGTCCTGTTTGTGGTTTCTTTGAGATACGTGACTAATGCATCGTGACTTTGCAACAAGGGGTCGAGGCCGGCGGGAGTGTAAGTCAGGAGAGCGAAAACGTTCTCGTACTCCGTTGGACGCAGATCCACACTGAGTAAGAGGTTAATGAAGTACACGAGAGGGGAGGAACATTCAAAACTTACAACGCAGCCGGCGCGTGTCCCCAAGAGTGCCAGTACTGAAAAATAATAAGCATGAGCTTCAAGAACATTAATGCGTTTATCTAATACTTACCTCCATGCTCAAACCTTTCACTTCGATGTCTCCGACAATGATACGGTCATGTTCTTTTGTGACACCGAGAAAAGTGAGACCGAGCTGCTTCCTGACAACACCTGAAGCAGAAGATACGAAATCAGACTCCATTTCAAAATACAGTTCTGGAAGATACGACTTACTTTTACCGCCGTCCGCGCCTATCATCCATTCCGTGACGGCAGTTTCGTGAATCTCTTCTCCAGCAATGCGCTTCACGATATGGGCCGTAACTTTATCCTCGGTCTGTTCAAAGCCGACCAACTCGGTGTTCAATTCGACGAAGACACCGTTCTTGGCTAAATGCGAGCGCAAGATCTCCTCGTAATGTGCTTGACCCATCAGTATGCCGTTTCTCTATCAACCGGCGTAATATCAGTACAACTATGGTTCCAAAACACAATGACAGTGCAACATCGAGGTAGGTACTCACGTAGGGTATCGCAGGGGTGGGCTCTGCGTAAGGAATCAGATCGAAAATCTTGGCGGGCTTGATGCCTCCAGGCATCTCATACGCGCAACGGCGCTTCAGAGTCTGTCCCGCCTCCATAAGGTCGGGCAGAACACCAAGGTAGTTGTAGAGTTCCATAGAACGGGGTTGAATGCCAGGACCTCGCTGTCCGATGTGGTACTCTGCGTCCTTTTGGATGATACGCACTGGCACGCCGTTTTTCAGGAGTGTCAGTGCTGTGACAAGTCCAGCTGGACCTGCACCAACCTAGCCAAGGTCACGACAAGGCAAAGAATTAGCACGCTGTTTGGCAAAAAATGAAATGGTTGTGAAGGCGTACGATGAGGACTGGGGATGTGGACGGTGCGTTGTTGCTAGGCATGGTGCTTGTTGTGAAATTGGGCTGCTTGAACAGATGAGAGGTGTTGTTTTATGGTCCATCCTACCGCAACCATCTCGTTTATATATGATCCACTGCCCTGCCAGCTTGAACTTGGTGCTCAAAGTAATTAATGGCGGGCCAGCGTCTCTTGCTTGATCAAACCGCAATGACAGCGGACCGACAGGTCGGGCCACGATAATTCACGTAATCCGGCTGACGCATGTCACACACCATCATGTTTCCGGCGCATGAGATTCTCCAAATAAACATCACAACTCTTCTCATTCCCGACAATAGCGCAAAAAAAATGACCAGGTTTGATTTGATAGTACAAATACAGTGCAAAATCCCGACGATGATTTGGGAAGGGGGAACGAAGGGACTCAAATAGTATCATTACAAACATATTTCTGCTAGTATTTTCCAGACTGTCGGGTTCCTAAAGCTTGAACACTCCAGACAAGTAACGCTTCACCCCCTCAGCACCCTTCACAATAGCCCCAACGACACCATCCGGACGAACGATGATGACCCCGAAACCCTTCGCAACAGGGGGATACCCAGCAAGCGCATAGCTGTTCGTATCAAGGATCGTCCAATCAAACCCTTCCAGCTTGGCAGGGTGAGCGAAACTGTGCGGCAGCACCGCTACCGTCTGCATCGACCCAGCAGGGCAAGTCTGGAGCGCCTCGAGCACAGCCTTTGTCTCCCCAGGGTCCACGACGTTGGTGTAGACAAGAGCGGTGTGGTGCGTAGGCCCGAAGATTTTGAACAAAGTGCTGCGCTCCACGGGCTGGACTTCAAGTGCCAAAATGCGAGAAGCGTCCGGGGCGCGATCGCCCGCATACAAAACCGACCAGTCCTCCTCGAGGTACCCAACCTTGGGCGCGTCTGCAGCATCTGGCTGCTCGTCAACGACGATCCCACTCGATCGGCAGTTGACGCCGAGCATGTGCAGGATTTTAGGGCGGTCGAGGGAAGCGGTGTTGGAGCCGTCGGATTTGAAGGCGAGGGTTTTGTTGAGGAGGACGGTGGTTTTGTTGAGCATTTCGTCGATGACTGGGAGGCGTTCTTCAGAATAGGTTTCGAGGAGGGAAGGGGATGTGTGGCCTTTGTAGACGAGGGAGAGCTTCCATCCGAGGTTGAACTATGAGGAAAACGTCAGCACTGATACACGATTAGACACGGAGTGCGAACGTACAGCATCTTGAACTCCAGTGTTCATGCCCTAGCATATGAACAGATCAGAATTATGCACGTTAGTAAATGAGAGGACGTGTAGCTACCTGTCCACCAGTCGGACTGTGTACGTGCGCGGCATCTCCGACGATAAAGACATTTCCCTCCCCGAACTTGTTCACCATTCGGATGTTGGGCCTAGAATAACCAGGAAATTTGAGCAACAAGTTTTGGGTATGGGACACGAATGAACGCAAGCTTACTTGAAGTCGGACAGCCATTTGATGATACCGAATTCGAGCTCGTGGCGGTTGGTAGTCTCGCGGATGTGGTTGAGGAGAGCCTCTCGGCTGTTGATGAGCGCATCGCGATCGAATTGCCCACCGATGAGCAGGGAGAAGATGCCATCGTACTCCGTTGGGCGCAAGTAAATGCTATGGAGATTGGAATCAGCGTTCTGCCGATCTTAGTTTGCGATGAGGGTGACTTACAGTTTGGTTGACATGGACCCCCAAGTGTGCCAGAACTACAGGGAATAAAAGAGATACAAGTAAGCTAACGCCTTTCCCCCCAAAAACCGGACTTTTACTTACGTCTCGGCTGAGGTTCTTGACCTCGAGGTCACCGATAACAATGTGCTCTCCTTGGCGCGTATCACCAAGGAAAGTTAGACCAAGTTGCTTCCTCACGATACCTGTCAATTTACGGTCATGTCAGAACCCGTCAGCCAATTAGTGTAAGAGAATGCTTACTTCTAGCACCATCTGCACCGACGAGCCATCTGGTGTGAACTGTCTCCTGCGTTTCATTCCCATTCTCGTGCTTGACGATGTGCGCAGTGACGCCGCTTTCGGATTGCTCAAAGCTCACCAGCTCGGTGCAGAGCTCTATATAAACGTCGTGCTTCGCCAAATGGGCGCGCAAGATTTCCTCGTTGTGGGCTTGCCCCAGAATGATGGGGTTTCTCTGCACACGTTCATCAGATCCAGATGACCCCTAGAATGATTTGGATGAGGCTCACGTTGGGAACGGAAGGGGTGGGTGGGTTGAAGGGAGTCATATCATAGATCTTCGCGGGGACCGTCCCACCCGGCATTTCGTAGATACACCGAAGCAGATTAGGTCTTCCAGCACTGACAACATCGGGGAGAGTGCCGAGGTAACCGTAGATATCTTGCGAGCGAGGCTGGATGCCTGCGCCTCGTTGGCCGACGTGGTACTTGGTGTCTTTTTCGATGATACGGACAGGAACGCCATTCTTGGCGAGGGTGAGAGCAAGGACAAGGCCACTTGGACCTGCGCCAGCCTGTATAATTTGGGGAGGAAAACGTAAGTGGGGCGCTCATCAATGCGGGTGAAGTTGCGACATACGATGAGGACGGGTATGGGGGCGGACATAACAAGGAGGGTGCTCTCGACGTTATGCTTCTGAGTGTGTCGGTGAGTTTAAAGGAGAAACTGAGACTTGTCTGGTCAATAGGCTCACTTGAGCTCTTTATATAGCCTGGGGTGACCCACTCGTTCCGCCTTCCTTGTACGGCGCGCCTCTGAGTCGCATCGCGCTCGGCGAGTGGCCCATCCATCTGCAGCAGCTGCTTAGAGTTGCTTCCAGGCAGCAGGTAAACGAATTCGAGATCCTCGGGTTACTATTCCGTGCGAGTCGTGCGGAGGGACTGTGTATGATTATGAGCGCAAGAACACAGATACGGCAGGACCGGACGGTAATGAGGTTCGTAAGGACGACGATTATCAGATACATGGCGCTTTGTACGGAGATCTGATAGTCGTAGGATATATTTAGCGGGTATCGAAGTCGAAGGCGGTGAACGTTGTGAACACGCTGTCGGGAGATGTGCCCCGACCCACATTGGCGATGGCAAAGAGGGCCTAGTGCTCAACGCCGCCCTCCCACTCTGTACCCCGAACGCTCTACAGCTTCATTGCACACGTCGACCTCGCATGCCGCCACACTTATAAATAACCAGGTTTGACTCGAATTCCACGAAAGCCGAAATGATACCGAACAAAGCATGTAGCAATCTCACACCCGCATCATTATTTTTCAAATACAAGACAACCTTCTCTTTCTGCTTGTGTACATTGTAAATGAGCTGAAATAAACGAGGAAGAAGGGGTAAAAAAATAAACCAATCCAAGGAATGCATGGAACCCAAAGCCAGGAGGAATATCGGAGACGCCGAACGCTAACGCTCTTAAAAAGAAGCGTACAAGCAAGCCCCACGGAAAGAATATATGCTTGTAGAATAGGTATCTAAAACACTGAACAAACGACCACCATGACCGTCGCATTGAACGGGAGAAAGGGACGTGAAATGAGGATGGGGACTGGGCTGGACTGGGAGATACAGGAGAGGGGCCAGTACTTATGCGAAACACCTAGTGTGAGAGACAAAGCGAATAATGTTTAAAAGAGGGAAGAACAAAAATTGACATGTATATGATCGGTAAACGGCCGTTGCTTGCGGCTGGTAGCAGCCCGAGTCCGTCCTCTCGCAGACACTGGAAGCCAGCGCTGGGTAACACACAATACATCGAACAAAGGATACACGGGCATTCCGGAAAAGACCTAGAAGCCTTCCACTGGTGTCTTGAGTAATGGCAATCCCTGAGTATCGGCAGCTAGGGAAAAATTCCAGTGATCAGCGAACTTGGCACTTGGTGTCCAAGACAATGTACGCACTATTCTGCCAGATGGTATTTCCCCACCAATGCAGCTGTATCTTGCCACCTTTCGGGAATTGGAGAGTGAAGAAAATAAAAAGGAGTGAGAGTAGAGTTCCTACAAGGTCGAGCAATCATTAGCGGGAGATCTAACAACGATAACGTCACTTACCGATATCCAAAGCAGCACTCGTCACATAATTGAACTTGGCCCACCAAGCAAGATGCTTTCTCCTGATCCAGTACTGGAACACAAACGCAACCGAGATCCAGGACGAGTAGTTGATACCCGTGGCTGGCGGAACGTATGTAATGGCATTGAGCATGATAGGCGTGCTCAGATACTTGTTCCAATCATTTGGCCGCTTCCGTTGCCACCACCATAGGGGTATAGGCAGGAAGGCGCCAACGATAACAGCGTACACTTGTGGATAGTAGATAGAGTGAATACCGAACTGCCGACTCGGGCCAATAAGTCCCCTAAGCAAGAGTAATACGAAGTGAGCGACGCATGATCTAGAAGAATGAGAATAGAGCCTTACCAGATGGCGGAAGCAGTGTAATACACTTGATTGTGTGGGCAAGTAAGCGAACTGGACTGATGGGGTTGGCAGATGTCTGGTATGCTCGAGAACATCCATTGTTTGACGCCCACTTGGATGAAGGCGGCGAACAGCGTGGCTGTCAATTGCACTGATAACGAATGTCAGCAGCGCACGCAATCGACCATGTGCAGAAGTAAGACGCACCTGCGAACGTCGCTCGCGGAGGAACTTTGATATAGTGACCCAATTTAAGATCTTGAACGAATGACAGCGCTTCAGCGAGCGTTTGAATGGTGTAGCCTTTAAATATCTGTAGCAAACGCTATATTCAGTAAATTGATTATGACGACAGAGGCGAAGAAGACTCGCCATGTTTGCGATGGGTTGACCTGGTAGAAGGCCGCCAGGAATGATTTGCGCAAGCAGATTCAGTGCAACCTAACGAGCGCCAGATGAGTTCGCCGATTAAGCGAGTCATAAAGAATGGTAACGCACAGACTGCCCCGACGTTGCGTAAATGAATCCCGCAGGAAGGGTGTAGAAACTGGGAAGCGCAAGAGCCAATATGAGACCCCATACGGGTAAGCCGGTGTGCCATACCTTGGGAGACGGAGAGTAAGCATTTGAGTCCACGTTCACAGCCATCGCAAGATAACTCACTTCGTTGGCTACAATCATGAGGCAGAAGAACACTACAAATACCAACCCATACCACCAATTCGGCACCTCAGGGTACGACCTCATGAGCTTCGCATGGATATCATCTTTCTCGATCCTTATCCTCTTGAACGCGTTAAGTAGTGTTCGTCCATAGTACAAGATGGTATGCACAATGACACAGGATGAGAGCATGAAGGCGATGAGGTAAGTGATCGCGTAAGCACCAGGCAGATACAGGGGCGAATAGGAGTTGTAAGCATCGACATTCAGAGTCTGGTCCGAGTTGAGGACACGCGTGACGTCGTATACTTTGCCAAACTTGTCATACGGTGTGCTGCCAAATATTGGGAGGTGGGCGAGGTGCCATGTCTAATGTAGAGTGTATTAGTTCGATGTGCTTCGGTAAGATGCTAATGGAAAACACTGACGTCGGTATAATATAGTGCTGGAAGAATGATCCAATAAAAGAGGGCAAATCCACCAAAGGTTTGTATCGCAGCCCACCAGGGAATCATGAGCGGATTTCCAACCCAGGTAATCTGCGTCCAATCAAAGGTAATGACACTCAAGCCCATGCCCGTTGCGACACCAAACACCTGGTTCAGCGGGATATTGTTCGGCCTTATCCAGCAAACCCAGTTGAATATCGAGAGAGCGGTAAACAGGTAACCTGAAAGAACATGGATAATCAACAAATTATGTCAACGCTTTGAGCTGATAGTCACTCACCAGGAAGGAAGAAGAACAAGAACGATCCGATCACCAGGTACATGAAGTACTTGTATCTCGAGATTCCGCCGCGACCCTCATCTTCCTCGGCATGCAAAGTATTCAAAACCGTGCATACAACTAGATTCTGCGGCCATACCATCGTTGCCGGCCATACGAGCACCCGCCTGCATAGACCCGCCAATCCAAACCCAGTGAGCTGGGTAGCCATCACCAGCACCACACTGAACCAGTATGATAACTTCTTCCCATAATCCATCTCCGCCACAACCACCGCATTGATCGCATATGGTGCATTTGCAGCCACATTGGCCATCATGAAAACGAGGGCATGCTCCTTGATATTCCATGGTCCGGGGTTGAGGGAGAATTCGGACCCGCCTAGCCACCGTGGTAGCCGACGAGTTCTAATTGGGAGAGAGTAGGCAAGGAGTTTACCAAGCGGATGTGCACACAGATTGATGACGTTCGTCGCGATGACGGGGGCTGGTTGCCGGAAATTGAAGAACACATTCGCTGACCTAATTTGCAGAATGATATCACGGAACGGGACATAGGCAGAGAAAGAGAATCAAGCGAACGATCGAGAAAAAGAGGTATCAGGAAAGAGTTATAATGCGGGAGCTTAGCATGATACATTGACAGACTAGTGGAGCACTCACCCTGTTACCATTATAAGCAGTAGTCCTATTACCCACATCCGGATCGTCAAGCATGGCATTTCCGGGTCGTCTATATTTGATACTGAGGCCCGGACTTCAGGGAATGGGCTATCTTCCTCCTCTCTCTCATCGAAGTCAAACTCCATCCTATGCTGATATTAGCGCTTAAAGCGACGTAGAAGACTGAGCACTTACTTGATGGAGGCAGAAGCAGAATCAAGGCTAGGGAAACTCGTCGCAGAGGACGGTGGTCGGGTTTTCTGAAGGTCATCCAACTGCTCTTCTTCAATTCTGTCTCGCGTTCTGGGTAGGGAGACGTGTACCTCTCTAGAACTCACTGCTGAGCTGACAGCTGACCGTCCTCCCGTGTGTACCGTCCCTGTCCTAGTCGTGTTAGTCGTTGGTGAAGCTGGTTGCATCATTCGTCGCATGCGATAAGGGTCATCCGAATGAGACTCAGTTGACGGCGGTGATTCGACTTGTGGGCTCATGGGGTAAGGATGCCTTGTATGCAAAGAGGATGGTCCAATAGAGCTGATATTAGGGTAGGGCGCATGTGGGTCGAATGTCGGTGGTGGAAAGGATACAGAAGGGGAGATTAGTGGCACAGCAGACGTGGGGGAGGGACGTTGGACTGGGTCCGCGGTAGCTGGGGGACCAAAAGCAAAGACATCTTCAGCTTCAGATTCTTCATCTTCGTCCGAACCAGCTGTATATTCTTGGGAGTAAGATGTGTATTGCGGATGGTTATCGAAATATTCGGGATAGTCGCCTGCGGTCGTGGGACGTGCGGTTGATGGGCGTCCTGACGCTGTGAATGGTCTCGAGGACGTTGAGGGCCTGTCCATGGCGAGATGTATCAGACGAGAGGTGTCGCCAGGAGGATAGATAGAGGAAGGAGGAGACTGTCGCCGACGGGGGAGGGGATGAGGGGAAGAAAGAGGCCCGAAAGACGTGCGAAACCAGAGCGAGTCGACTAACTCAGGCACCCATCACTCAAAGGCACACATCATCCACAATTGGCAGTCAATCATAAAAGCGCCCATATCATCCCCGCTCACACGTCCGCCTTTCCGGCATTTTTAACATCCAAGCACAGCACTCAGTCAGTATGTTACTGCTCACAGGCCATGCATGGCTAACATATGTATCCCACAGTTTTATGTCAGGGTCTTGTGCGAGTGGAATTTCCAAGCTGGTACTAGTAAGGTTCTACGCTGCGCACGAATCCAACATGCGAGACCCAGTCGCTGTTAGAGGCGTCTCCGTCTGCCCTTGACATTCGCTGGACGCCAACGGATATTATTCTGAGCCTCGGCTTCCCACTGCTAGCCCCGGCCTGCTGCACAGGACGGCAGTTCGGTTCAGGTTCATTGAGTCTGCGTCTCAGAAAGACCGCAGGCAACCCGAAACAGAATCAAGTACTACTACCCCTCGAGACGGAGGCAAACTTTACGGCTTCCAAACCCTAATTTCGAGGCTGGCCCCGTCAGTGCACGCAGCCAGTCGAGGATCTGAACGTCCGCCGAAAATAATTAAATTCAAATATCGATAATAGCCTTGCTGTGTCCGCCTACTTGCGTCTACAATTCAAGCCAAATTAAGCCGGCCTGTCCTGGCGTGCCTCGTTAAAATATCAGGCACGGTGCGTGGTATGAGCATGTCTCCGCGCAAAGCACATTTCGAATTCGATCTGCATTTCAAGATCGGAAATAGTGCCCCTGACTTGGTCATACCGCCGGCAGACTCAGTTCGGCGATATATAATACATATACACAACTCGCTACATTAACCGACGACTCCAGGCCGCCCAGTGACATTGCCCGACCCAGCTGGAGCGCCGACGCTGTGCTTTGCTCTTATAACCGCCGGCCCGACTACGAAGGGATTGGCGACCTTGTGGCAGCCATGTGCCAGGATGCCAACTCGCCTTGATAGCAAGAAATGATGTATCTGCAAAATCTGTCGTGGACATCCCACCGACGGAAAGGCTCCAGCATCATAATATTAATGCGGCAAGCCATGCACTGTGCATTCCGTCATCTCAGCATCTCCGTGACACGGGCGTGGGACCAAGTGCCCAAGTGCTCTCGAGCTTACAAGCCGCTCATCGTTCTAGCGTAGAGAAGCAGCTTCCGTGTACAGCACCGAGACAAAGCTATACCTGCGTCGTCGCGGTATTACCACGGCTTGACTGCGGATATACATACCGTCAGCTGCGTTGTTAGTCTTTGCGCATCATCATGGGGTCTCGTAGGGGTAGGAGCTGATTCTGTTCGGTGGTAGTTCCGCACGCATTGGTCGGGACATCGAATATGTACCACCAGCCGGCTCCACGTTAGTATACATCACTCAGTGCGCAGTTGGACGTAGCACAGACCCTGGACGTTCAGTCGCACGAATCAATTGGCCATAATGTGGGAGGATAAACCTGTATACTACTTTAACTACACTACTTTGTATCTACAAATTCTGCACTGGCGGCTTGGCTTGGCTTGTATGTTGTACGCTGTTGTACGGGAGACGGCGGTATCGACGGTACTGTGCTACTGCTACTGCTACTAGAAAGATACATAGAGAAAGCCGCATCGGATTCACTGCCGATGGGATGGAGGTGTCGGAAAACATTCAATCAAGAGCATGACGATGGGTAGCTGAACGTAAGAGAAGGATGATAATGGTCGAGGCTGATGGAAAATGACTACACTAACTACACTACTAGAAAGATCCGGATGCAGACAGGCGGACAGACAGACGGAACAAGCAGCAGGATCACATAACATATGGGGAAAAAATTCTGGTACGAAAACTTGGAGACAACTACACACCATACCTCACCGCCAACTTATCTTGGATAGCGGGTGGGAAGGTCGAAACCTGTGCAGCCCAGCCTGCGGCATCATGCTGCTTGAAGCCTTGCAGTAGCTGTTGGAACATAGCATTGAGCTCCGCTGAT
Source organism: Hermanssonia centrifuga (assembly GCA_001913855.2). Classification (NCBI taxonomy): domain Eukaryota; kingdom Fungi; phylum Basidiomycota; class Agaricomycetes; order Polyporales; family Meruliaceae; genus Hermanssonia; species Hermanssonia centrifuga. Next base: position 33,769 of record MLYV02001139.1, read on the forward strand.
GGCTGATTCCACTTCACGATGGCGTTGCAGAACCACAACAAGCTCTAGATGAGATACGCTCGATCAGCAAGGGAGTAGGTGGGAAAGGTAACGAAGATAGGGGCTTGCCTTTGCGATACCCGCCGGGTTTGTCTGCACAAGCGTGCACAATCCTCGGAATGCCGAATCCTTCTCCTCGTTGTCCCGAATCTCGTACAGCGCCTGACACCAAGCCTGCGCAAATTCCGGAAGAAGAGGAGCTACCATTTGCGGGTGCATCAGGCCGATTCTTCCTATTGACACAGCAGCGTTCTCGTGGAGGCTGCGGGGAGCCTTGGGGTGGAGAAGGATCGGAATAAGCCGCGATACCAATAGATGCACCCATTGTTGGAACTCTGGTTCATCTGGTAATGCCGTAAGACTAATGTTAGCATCATAGACGACCGGAGATACTGACCTCGTCCATAACGTAACGCGACTTCGCCGACTGACCAAGCCGCGTTATTACAAGCACTAATAAACTCGACCTTGGGTTCTGGGTCGAGCTGTACAATCAATTCTGCCATGACGGCGGGCATGTGTGGCTTCAATAGTGGGAAGCAGTTCATCGCAAGGTCGCCAACCAAGGCATAAGCCGATTGCCTTACTGGGGCTTGTGGGTGCTTGAGGCATATTGTCAGGAGCGATAATAGATTGGGCTGGCTCCGTGAGATGGAATTCTCGAGGGCCATTCCAAGACCCTGTGTGAGACCAGAGAGGAGATCGAGCGCAACAACCAAGAACGACCGATCAGGCTCGTCCATGTCAGGGTTCTGCTGATACGCTTGATATTGCAAGAGGGATGTGTGCACAATGGATGAGCATCGCTCAAAAATCGGGCCCGCGTATGGTAGGAAGGCAGGGCCCATGGCAATGGTAACGGAGGAAAGGCACTAATCACGGTGGGACACTTAGTATTTGGAAGATTCCTAAATAGTCTATAGGACGAACCTCAAGCAGTGGCACGAGATCTTCGTCGTCATCCTTTAGCTTTGACCATCTCTTCAACAATGGTGGCATGAGAATGTCTACGTATGACGGGTTCTGGAGTGCGTTGCCGACAGCGTCTGCAAGAGTACCAACAGCGTCATACAGAATGAGCATGTTTTTATGCTGGTACCTCTCAAACGCAATTACGAGATTGCGCAATACCGGCTCCAGATAAGGAGCGAGCTCAGGACCTGCGTCCTCTTCTAACGTTGCAAATGCACTACAACCAGCCTCTTGCACACGCTTATTACTATCTAACACCATGCGTAGGAGCTATGCAAGCGTGTTCATCAGTTCATATTGATAAGAGATATAAGCTCAGCATACGTACACCTTCCAGTGTTGGAATGAAGAACTGATTCTTATGCTCTTCTGAGATCGGCTGGGTGCACCAACTGGCATACCGACCGAGAGTCCAACAGCTGATAGATCGCACTAAGGGCTGAAGCACCGTCGGTTAGATGTTGATGAGACAACTAGTCAATGAATCATGTTACCTTCGAATCGTTCAAGGTGTTGATAAGGTAAGGAATCAATGTCGGGAGATGTGGTTCAATCGCATCGATACAGCCTGTATGACAAAGCTATTAGCGGCTTGGCTGGAGGATCTTTCGAGGAATCATACCTTCGGCCATCGCGCCCAATGCCAGGATCCCACTCTCTCTTTGAAGCCAATCTTCGCTCCAAAGCTTTGTCTTTAACGGCTCGAGAAGGTGATTCAACATATCGGCGCCGAATCGCACCGCCAGGACGTCGAGAGCAGCTGCTGCACATTTACGGAGGTTCCACTCCGTAGACATCTCGTCTGCAAATTCATCGTCCTCGTCCTCAAAATCTGAGTCAGACTCATCCTCAAACTCCTCGCCATATGCCCCAACCTTCGGTTTGGAGGAGCCGTCGCCATTCGCCGCCTCGCGCTCCAGCCCATGTGCCTTGCCTCCGTAATGTCTGGGTTTGATGTCCGAATCCTTGTCAGGCACGTGAGCATCTTCCGCGTCGCCCTCCAGCCACAATAAATCATCTTCGCCGTATACCATACAATCCAAAAGAACAGGAGCAACTTTTCCCAAAAGAGGGTGAAGCCAGGGGGCAAGATCAGGGTCCTCCGCGAAGGTGAGCCAAAACTCGCATGCCTCCAGAGCGACGTTCTCGTTCTTGTCCTTCGTGGAGTATAGCATATATTCAGCAACATTGGCCATTTCGGGCATCAGTTTCTCCGGGCGAGACGCCAGCAGAAGGACGAGGGCCTGACATACATGCCGCCGTACTTGAGGGTCATCGTCAGAAGCGCGCTTGAAGAGACAGGCGATGAATTGGTCGATATGTGTGAACAGCGCTTGACAGCCGATGGGTACGAAGTATGACAGACAGGCGATAGCATGGGCACGCATCTTGGGCGAAGGATGTTCCGAGAGAACTAGAAACTTGGGGATCATGAATTCCAATGGCCATTGACCGTTTATCTCGACGTCGAGTTTGCGAGGATAATCCTCACAGGCCTTTTCAAGGACATTGAAGGCAGCCTAGAAATTTGAAATCGGCGGCATCAGTGAAATGAACTCATTCCAGTAAGTTCATAGATATAATGAACCCCGACAGCCGTAAGGATCGACAAAGTTCGCATGAAGATTGCCTTGTAGAGTATCATTGACGTAGATTTGCGTTATGCAGATGATTATCGAGCGATGGGCCCAGCTCTCTCCTGGAACACCCAGTGCAGCCCAAGCAGGCCATTCCATACAGAATTCATTCTGTCATGATATATTCCACCTGAGCGTGGTCGTGCCAGAGCTGCAGAGACGAAGCACAGGGTCCATAGACAAGACAAGAATAGCTGTCAAGCCGTTCTGTGGCCCCGTGGCGGAGATTCCGAGGAACAGAGTTCCGAGACAGTGGGATATGTGAACGTACCTCTTGTTGGTCTAAACTCGATGAATCCAACGTGTGCACCAACTGCTGCAAGCACTCCGGCCAATTTTTGGGTTCTAGGATGCCCAAGAACGACACGATGTCCTGACCCGCGGCATTACGGACCATCATCGAAGGGTCAAAGAACGCCTGAAGTACAGATGCCTTCACATATGCTACGACCTCCGGTGCCGCGCGAACGATGAGACGAGCATTGTTCTTGAGAAGATATCCTGCAATGGTACGAATACGATCTTCCTGCTGGGGCATGAAGGCCAGGATATAGGCCAGGTATGCGATGTATTCTGGTACACGGGTGAATTCATTGAGTTTCTGTGACAAATGAGTTGATGAAGGAGTTGGAATGAACATGAATGAAGTCAGATATGGCTGAAATGTGACGGCGGCGTACTTCAGTGATAGCCTGCTGTGTGTCCTGATTATTCTCCTCGTTGGTGGACTCGATAATTGTGTCGAGGATTTGCTTGAGCCCCGTGGGCTGCGGTGTCCAAGAGGTCATTGTCAAAGATTTGGGACGCGTTCGACGTCGTGAATAGTCCACAGACGCGTTTAGCAGATAGTGTTGAAGAGTTCCCTCTCAAAGTTAAACAGCATCCTGCTTGTTGGCTTGCTTAGGTAATCGTTAACTTTTGTGTGACAGATAAATAATCAAAATCTGATAGCCGTGTGCCGGCCACACTGGCGAGACCCCTTCCCTGCAGATCACTAGCTAGTATTAATGTTGAGCCGTATACTACTCAGTCAGTAACCTGAGCTGGTGGGCGAGCTTCACAGATCCTTCAAACCCCACAATCATGTAGAATCCTCACAAGGATTATTATCCTAAATACCACTCCGGTAACCCTCATCGTACTATTCCCTCTTATCTGTCCAATAGATATCATGATGAACGGACCTTCACGAGCGTACGCCATTAATATTGCAGTACATTCAATGCATTTCATCTTGCGCCCGGTCATGCATCGATTTGCCCAGCTGGAAGTAATGAGCAGGGTTTGGACGGTTGTCATTGGTAGCCCAGGGTACGGCTCTTCCCAGGTCAGCCAGAGAACCATGGCGGAGATGATACTGATTATCACGGCGACACTTCTCCTTCCTTCCTAAGCTTGCGGGTCACGATGTTCGTGCTTCCCTAACACAAGAGGAATTCAAGACCTCGTTGATGCCGTAAGAGAACCCTCCAGGCTTTCCCCTGGCTCAATGTCCGCCATGACTTGCATCACCTCCAACATTGCGATTCTGTCTAAGGATATCCAAGCCGGTTACAGGATCTGTTCATATACGGTTATTTGTTTCTTTGGCATGTAATCGGAACCTTACGCTCTACGCCCCTGACCCAGCCGGCGTACTCGGCGTCACAGCACCGGATGGAGGCTGCGAGATCCCTGCAAGACCAGGAGAAGGCACGTCGCTACCGAGTTGTCGTATATAGTCGCGGAAGAAGTTACGCCAGCTCGCCTTGGACGGTACGAAGTGTCCTGCGAGCATCAAACTCAAGGTCAGCGAAGGATCCCACGTTTCCTGGCAAGATCGGATTCTAGGGGAGGGGGCAAAGATCTACACACCTCCATCGTGCCATTCCACACGCTTATTGCTTGAGACATCTAGCAACGTCTTCGAACGCTCCTCTACGACGATCACGTCGTTCTTCCCTAGAACGTGCAACGTTTGCGTGGAATATGAGGGTAAGAAGAGGGCATCGCTCGTTGGGCCTGGAGGTTTGAAGCCAGCGACAGCAATACAGAACGATCTGACACATAAGCGTGGTAAGCGAACTGCCTCGGAAATGAGACTTAACACCGACAGTGGGGGATGTGGGGGTTGTCCGTCCACGAGAAATGCGGGATACGTGTCGGGTTTTTCAAGCTTAATGATGTTTGTTAAGTGCCAAACAGATCGACATGCATCATATGCGACGTACGAGTGCAGCGAGCAGAGCGGCCATTGCGGCTCCTTGACTGATTGTGTTTGGTGAATCATCAGGAACATACCCAGTGAGATAAGTACCTGAATCCAAGTACACCCTGTCCATGACTAGGCATCAGCGAAGGCCGTTTGAAGTGTCGTCTGGCTCACATCATAGTGATCCTTCTTGAGCACGTCTCGGAGCAAGTCGAACGACGCTTCTAAGCCGTTTGTATTCGTGCGTTTTGCGTCAACCTTCCACCAGCCTCGGGGCATGAGGGCCGGATCTGCATCTTGCGCCGCTTCTGGTGCACCTAGCTCCTCGGGGGTGTTGAACGTCTCGGCTAGGTCCACAGGAGAGAGAACATGGGGAGCGTCCAAGAATACTGGAAATGGGCTCCTGGCATTACACATCGGGACACAATCGTATAGGAACAGCACGTACCAAAATCTATGTCTTTGCAGGTTTTACGCAATGCACCCAGCTACCAAGGAAGATATATCTCATAAGGTGCGCTCGTTCGAGGTGAGCAGAAATGTCCGCACTCTTTTGCTGAATATGGTACCGCTCTGGGCGTAACTGGAGACTCGAAAGAAGATCGATGAGTTACGGATCAAGTTCAAGTATCGAACAACTTGAAGGCACCCACCCATGAAGCATCAATACCTTCCGCGCTGTGTCTGTAACCATAGTCGATAATACTTGATATCGTCAAGAAATAAGAGCTAAGCTGACTGTCGCGGCGGCGGTAGCTGGTCGGTGTGCGATATTTTGATCTTATCTGATTAAGAGCTCCCTGACAAAAAAAACCTGAATAACCAACTTTGCTCATGCCAGGATTCTCGTGGCGAGTATAGTATTCATATAAACTGGCATACATCGCTGGAAGTTCGATGCATATCAAACGAATGATATATACTAGTAGTACTAGCAGGCGCAACCACAGATTGCTCCTCATGCCCATTTTTCCACGAACGCGTTCATCCTTCTCTTGGCCCGATCACCAATCTTTACATCCTAATGTTCAAGTTAGTATCGTGATTTTCGCGAAGGAGATTCACCTATCATGGAACCCAGTACCTTCTGTAGTCTTACAATTGAGTCACCCATGCTCTTCGCATGATCCTCCGCTTCCGCTTCCAAACGCACAAGTCCTGGCGGAGAGGCAAATGGAGGGGACGTATTGACCGGAAGGTTGGTGTATACCGCCGCCAGTAACGCGTCGTGGCTCTTGTACCTAATTGTGTTTTATACATACATTAGAAGACTTAGAGTCAGCGGAGGACCAGAATCATAGATATAGTAAAGGAAACTTACAGAGAGGCTAGATGTTGTGGTAGAGCCGAGAACCATTCCTTTTCCGCTCCGTCAGAATCATCGAGACGCTGCTTGACTGCTGCAAGTTCGTCCATAAGGTCAGAGGGCGAGAGGAGGATGAGCGGTGGGGAACTTGATGGGCGTAAATCTATCATAGACACAAATCAGTTTTAGTGATGATGCGCCGGACGACGGGAGATGGCCATACGTGCGAATTTTTTCAAAGTCGTGATGATTTCGTCGTCCCAGACGAGTGAGCATTCTCTAATCGAGTGCATATCGCGTTTAGCTCGTTTACATACGCATGTTCCTCAGCTCTTTGCTGGATAGACGATCCCTGGGGGCCCGAGACACTGAGGCTGTCATGGAGCGTGGAAGCCTCTAGGATGATTTCATCAGGGGATGGTAAGGAAGCCTGCAAGGCTTCAATAGATTGTAGTTGATTTTCGGCAAGTTCGATGACTCTGCCGCGCTGTAAAAGTATGTCTGCTAGAGTCAATCCGGCACCTGCAGTGACATGATCAGATGTACAATTACTATGATTTGAAAAACGTACGATCGTCTTCTGGAGCTTTGGGACAGCCTAGTATCTCCTGAGCCAAAACAGCAGCTGTAGAGACTGCAATATCGCTCTACCAGGTGAAGATAAGGGCTCAATTACGTAGAATGAAGCATCATTGACTCACAGAGATAGAGAGATTACTGAGCATTTCGTTGCATGAATCAACTTCTCCGTCGACACCCATTATGGCCAGATGGAGACTCTTTGCTGTCTTCCTGAGTTGCTGAGATATATTCCTTTATTTATTGCGGTAGTTAGGTAAGAAGGTAACATAAAGACAAGAAAGTAGGAATAAGCTGACTTTGCATACTTGACGCGACGTCTAAGGACCGCCGCTTCATTTTCTAGCAATTCTGACTCAAGATCTGCATCCCTGGTGTGTGCCGTGGAAATAATGGGATATTCATCTTCAGCTCAGGATGCGAATGTTGACGTACCGCAACTCGGATTGAGGTGCTTGTATGCACGAGACGTCGCTGTAGGGGATTGATTATATGTACATGTGGATTATTCGTCAACTTGCGACTCACGTTTTCCCTGTCTGTCTTAGAAATAAAAGTGAAGTAGAGACACTTGCTAGACTGGCCATCTATGCGACCGGCAAGTGAAAAAGGCTGCAACGTGAAATGGACACGGTAGAAACTGCTACTCACGCGAATCGAACGCGCGAGCCACACTTTGACAGTTCATCACGTGTGCCGACGCGTAGGCGCGCATCGTTGCCCTCACGACGTGGCAGCGGGCGCTTGTGTTATCTTTGCCTTTGATATTATTCAGTTCTATTTGCAGGGAGTCTATTTTCTGGTTTGCTGTGCTGCGGCTAAAGGCCTCGGGTGCTCAGAATAATATTCGCATTCCCAACCGCCACGACGCTCTGTCGTCCGCTACCAGCACTTGGTACTTTTTCTTTCTCTTCCCAACCCCCGTCGCTCTTTGTTTCTGCTCCCCAGTCGTTCTTTTGGCTTCCGCTACAGTATTCGCAGTTTCGGACCTAATCTCAGGCTTGTTTTGCTTCCGAAGCACGTTCGCTCAAATCCAAATTATTCACCCGGCTCAGGCCCATACGGCTCAGGCTCATTCTTCTCTGTCCTATCAGAGGGATCCCCTCACAACTTGCAAAGTCGCGCCATAAGTCTTTGCGCCAGCCTGCACTCCTTTGCTGGACGTGAGAGCACCCGAGCACACACACCCTCCCATATAGACCGTTCCGCTTCACGACCAGAAGACGCTATGCCGGCTTCCGCCAGCCATCATAGTCCCCCCTTCCTCCTTGCGCTCTCTATTCTCGCTCTCGCTGTCACCATCTCTGCTTCGCCTCTGTCACTTGCGCGCACAAGCGACTACCCACAACTTGCGAGACGCAGTGCAGTCATCACTTACGATGATTCTGGGCACATCCAAAATATCACTGATTCTGCCACCCAGCAGCCTATCGCTCAAGGCGACGCTACAGATGGGAGCGGTGCAGGTTTCGACGTGTCGGCGCTGATATGGCTGGCGTCGTCCTTTGCTGTGGGTGTCCCATTGATGCTGGCAGGTATCAGACTATGGCGCATCACTACCGGTGCGGGGCTTGGCCTTGCGATAACGGTGTGCAGTAAGTTCTTTCGTCCCGTTTTCTTTCTCTTTCTTACACCCTTCTGCGCTTTTCAAGTATGGGCTGCGTTCAATAATACCGTCGGCGCTGATAGCATATCCGACTTCGTGCTCACGCTCATATCGGTGGGCAGCTTCGTGCTCGGATTTTTCCTTGGTGTGTTCGACGTGGGCCGTATCGCTGGGATGACCATGCTCGGGTTTCTCGGCGGCTTCTCGATCGGCATTCGGATTGTCTTATTCCGAAGCGATCTGCTGATTCATACCTTCTTTGTCAACTGGTTGATCATCACCGTGCTGGGTATAGTGGGCTTCTTGCTGGTGATAGCGAAGCAGAGGGCTGCAATTGTGCGTATATCATATGTTTTTTTTCGAAATTAAAAACAAGGATGAGTCGGTGTTGACATAGCATGATAGACAATATGCTCCGCCGCAGTGGGGACGTTCCTGACCGGTCTTGGAATTGACCTAGTCATCAACAAGCAGTCTGGTATGAGTTTCGGTCTTCGGTATCTCTTCGATGGAAACTCTGCGCATCTAAACGTACGTCTTCGTATTCACCCGACCATGAAACGCGTCGCTGAATATCCATTCTCTAAACTTTCACACATGCAGTACTTCATGTCGCGCGGTTGGCACCCTCCCCTGGTCACAGAGATCATCATGGCCGTATCCCTCGCCCTAATGTACGTACTCCCCCCTTCTTCCTCTTTCCCCCCCTCAAATCCTAGTTCTTCTTTCCCCCTCTAATTCCCTTTCCCCATACGCCCCCCATTCTCTCACAACAACAGCCCCCTGCTCGCATACGCCCAGCACCGGATCTTCAAACAGCCCTTCAAACGCGTCCGGACGTCGTCCGTCTCCTCGCTCTCCTCCATCGCCTCCTCCGCCGCGCCGTCCCACGAGACCGCCGTCCAAGCGGACCCGCCGTCGCCGTCCAAGGAGTCTTATCTGGACGCCGTGGAGCGCAAACCCGCGGTGGTGGTGGTGGTGCCAGAGTCGGCGGAGGAGACGCCGATAGGCTCGTTCGTGGACTTGAACTCGCTTCATGACCACGCGCGGGAGGATATGGCGCCGAGTCCGACCAGCGCAGCGGGGCTGCTTACGCCCAAGAAACCAAGTTAGCCTCCCCCCCCGCCCTCAGGAGAGGACTGTTATGCAATATCAGCTGTAGCGTTGGACGGTGTAATATCTCGTGTCTCCATTCTCCCCCACGTCATCTTTCTATTTCATCCCATAGAGCTTTCGTTCTTTCGTTATCCGTACTTCATTTACAGGTATATATATACACATATGACTGGATAATCGCACGCATCATCTTAGATACTTTAGATTACACACACTCACATGCACACACACACACATCGCACTCGCATTCGCATTACCTTCCGCATCATTGGGGTCTCAGTGCACGCATGCGGATCCATCGCACATTCTTCATTTCTAGGCACATATATATATATATTTCATAGGTCGCAGCTATCACTTTTATTCGTTTTCCATCTTGGCAATACCTGGATGTTTTACTACATATATACATAGAACATGCCGTCGGTGCATGGACTTGGCTACCGGACTTACAGACTCGGAGGTTAGGATGCTGAATGATATTGGCTAAGAGCACATGCTCTCTCATTGTTGGATAAAGTCTACATCTAGAAGTACATACAACAGGTTCTTGGGAGCTCTATTCACAACGTACAGATGGACGGGGTCCGATCATAAAGAAAGCGACCGTCCTCTAACAAGACCCTCGGGCGTCCCTCCGCTCGCCACGTCCACCAACACCCTCTCAACAGCACGACTAGACTTCCCAGTCGGCGTCGTTGGCAACGGAGCTCGATGAAGAGTCCCAACATTCCGAGTAGACAGCGCTTCTTGCTTCCGATATCGCTCTAAAACTGTCTCGATCGCATTTTGCATGGGCCCTGGTTGCGAGCGTAAGACGCTCTCGAGGACCATATCTTCCAGCTCCTTATCAAGCCGCGACATGACAGATTCGGCAGGTATCGACGGCTCGGCCGCCGTCTGAAGGCGGCCAGCGGGATCCCCTTGGCAAGAGAGCATCTCGGTCTGGATCATGCCGTATGCTGTAGCCATAAGTGCGTCCGTCAGGTTTTTACTGCATAGAAAAGACGGTTATGATATGAACCCCCTTACCTTCGTTGTCCATATTCCGGAGGGTCGAAGTCACCATGGTAAGAAACTTTGCAAGTAGCTTAGGATCTAGGGTCTCCGGATTCGATGGCACTAGAGTGGGCATGACTTGATACAGCGCAGACGAGGATAGAACCGAGAGTGATTTGAGAAAGGAAATATGTTGGTACGCCACTCGCTTGGGCCAGAGGAATCCGAGGACACCGCTGTGAGATGGTGACACCGGGTCTGAGAAGATGAGAGAAGAGAATGGTGTCCCCGAAGGAGCTACCGAGGAAGGGCTCAGGATAAATAGCAGCTCATAAGCAAATGTGGCCGATAGCAGGATATAATTCCACTGTCGTCAGTGGAAATCAGTGAGGGGGGGCACAAGAAGGGGGGCACCCAAACTTACAAACGCAAGGTCGCGGGGTGCGATTTTATTCCAGACAAGCAGGGCGCAGATACTGGCGACATACATTCCAATGGACTGGTATAGACCGTGAGTAATGTATTCTGCCATAGTGGTACACTGAGTCCAAGTCAATGCGGTTGCACCGAATCTGCCAAGACGATGAGGGATGAGTTCATGAAACGTAGGGTGATGACTACAACGCTTGCCTGTCGTATGCAAACCTCGTAACAGGATCCTTGAGTGCCTCATATGCGTCTCTGACTTCCATAAATAATGACTCTGCTTGCGGTCCAGCTCTATCAGGATGATACTTCCGGGCGAAAGCCCTGAAGCCGGCTTTGAGAGCCCCCTCATCAGCGGTTGGCTCAACGCCCAGTAGTTCGTAATAATTTGGTCCTATTGAGGTTGCGGCGTGATAAAATGTGTAGACCGCGTAACTAAATACGACAAGAGCGTATAGGTATCTTCGATGCTTGATATATTCCAGTGTGTTTGGGGCTGGAGGATGGCCGCCTAACACGCGAGCATAAAATAGATGCAAGTAGATGATGAGTTGTCCAGCCAGGAGGTCAGGGATAAAGCGCCATCCTAGGAAGCTGGCAATGAGACGGTACATCCAGGGTCTGTGGGTGGGGTTGGAAAGGTAAAATCAGCTAAATTTGGAGCAACAGTGAATCCAAGTGGAAGGTAAAGCTCAGGGGGGCAGAAGCCCAAAAGGTTGATCTCATTCCTCCAAGGGCACAGTTCTCGGCGTTTTCTCTCGAGTCGGCATCTGAACCCGCCGTTTGTACATACGTAACCACACGCCAGGGCATAAGCCTCGAGCTGAGGCGCTTTATGTCGCATGCTCCGTGTAGTAACAGAGAGATATGACGCTCGACAAAATAACCACGTCTGAGACCGCCAGCGCAGAGTGGGTGGGAGAGTCAGACTCGCTCTGCACTAGCTTGACTTGAGCGTAGAAGCTGAACCTCCGCCAGGAGGGAAGGCTCAGCTTGGTGTGGACTCGGCCTTTGCTTGACGACTTTGGGACTTTCGGTCGACAAGCCATTAAGCGAGCCCATGTGTAGAGAGATGCTGTTGGTCTGGCCTTAAGGCACGCCACGATGAGCTCGTGAGATGGCGTGTCGGGTTTCAGACAGTCTGGCGGCTCAGAGCCTGGAGAGAACTGCGACAATACTGTGTTTGCCTCGGAGTCGACCCTTTTACTTGAGCATCATTGCTTGCATGCAACACCGTCGAAGGTGGCACTTGGAGGAACGACCACTCACCTTTTATGGTCCTGGGCGGAGGAAGGAAGAAAGAGGCCTCTGCCACGCGACCATAAATAATATATCCACGTGTTTCCATATTCCCACGAGGTTACACGTCGCAGTGACGTTTCGTTGCACGCCCAAAAGCGCACCCCACGACCTCGAGCTCGCTGTGGACGACGACGATGAATCTCTTTCGTCTGTTCGGTGAGTGCACAGCGACCGTCCGCCGTATCTCACTCAGTCTCTCCGCCCACAGGGGACCTGTCCCACCTCGCATCCATCCTCATCCTGCTGCACAAGATTCAGACGACACGTTCATGTAGAGGTCCGTCTTTCTCTCAGCCGTATATCGTTCTCTGGTCGTTCTGAGCTACGACTCAGGTATCTCCTTCAAAACACAGGCACTGTACGTGACCGTATTCGTCGCGCGATACCTCGACCTCTTCTATGACTGGGTATCACTCTACAACTTCTCCATGAAGGTCTTCTTCATCTCCAGCAGTATATACATCCTCTATCTCATGAAGGTCCGATTCCGGCCAACCCACGACCCTTCAATCGACACCTTCCGCGCAGAATACCTCGTCGGTCCATGCGTGGTCCTTGCCTTGATATTCAACTACAAATTCACCTTCCCCGAGGTCCTCTGGTCCTTCTCCATCTTCCTAGAGTCCGTCGCGATACTTCCACAGCTATTCATGCTGCAGAGGACGGGGGAGGCAGAGACTATCACGACACATTATCTAGCGGCGCTGGGCGCGTATAGGGCACTGTACATTCCCAACTGGATTTACAGGTGAGTTGGATGCATATTCGCCGTGTTGCTATCGTGGATGCAACACGTCTTACAATTTTGGCTCTGCAGGTACTTCTCGGAAGGTGTGGTCGACCCAATTGCCGTCATAGCAGGTCTTGTCCAGACAGCTCTTTATGTTGACTTCTTCTATGTATACTTTACAAAGTATGTGGTCTTTGGTTCACTTCGTGAAACTATCACTTATGATTCCGGCTTCTCCGTCATATATGAATCTTTTGTAGGGTTCTACAAGGACAGAAGTTCGAGTTGCCTGCATGATATCTTGTTACTGGACTCTATCTAGTCACCTCACTGCAGGTGAATAAAATTGTAGAGTCGGGCTGGCTGAGCCGCATACTAGTATTTAAGCCTATGAATTCACATAAATCGCGAGCGAAATAATAGTTTGATTATTGCGAAGTCGAAGTTCATTCAATATTAATGCAATCGTGTCCATTCAATACTATGCAAGCGCCTGTTTGAGTACTTACCGTCACAGCATACTCACCTCCTACCACCACTCAGCTCGCCCGTAGGCTGGTCTCCCTACCGCCCCTACTGTGCCTATCAGTACTGGGACACTCTCGCATATACTCTACTTCACGCAAACACACACTCAGGCACCATGCGTTTCGCCGGGTTACTATGTTCCACGCTGGCCCTGCTCAGCCCACTCGGGGTCTTCGGTGCTCTTGACGACAACGCCAAGATTGCCAACCGGACGATTGAGAGGGTGAGTGTCGTGGATAATGCAGAGATCTGTGGCTCTGCCTCGTGTGGAGAATGGGTCAGGGTTGGAGTGAACGGGTGAACGAGAGCAGACGGGATTTATACAACCCCGCGGAATACATACGCACCAGACTTGCTGAATACTACCTGCATTGGCGAAACGTGTACGTTCTGGGAACGAGATAGCTAATTATTGATTTGCTCCGCCAGACAGTTGCCCTCCGGACTCATTCACTATACGCCCCATACATTGACCAGGACTTGCAAAATCGGTTTGTGCACGACCATCTCTACTTACACGGTCACCTTACCTTTACATTTTCAGATGGTGGGACTTTGGAGCGGATGCCATTGTCGTAAGTGACATGTACTCCGTTAATGGATAGCCGTCGACGCCTCTATTTCCTCAGAATACCAATAAACACATCCGTTTGACGCGTAACCGGCCATCACAAATGGTACGTACCTCCCCATTGCATCGCGGGGGGAATCGACTCTGAACTTTGGTTTTCCAGGGTTGGCTATGGGCGCGTCTACCAATAACTGCCGCAAACTTTGTCATAGAAGTGGAATTCAAAGTCTGTAATATCAGCAGTGGTTTTTGTTTTTGTTTCTCTCTCTCTCAACTGACTGGTTATGTTCAGATTTCTGGAGAGTCGAGCCATTTGTATGGTGACGGTATGGCCATTTGGCTGACTACGACACGCGCACAGCCGGGACCAGTATTCGGAAGCGTTGGTAAAGTATTTAGCGCATACGTTTTTACCAAACGCTAATCTGTCCCACTGTATAGACAACTTCGAAGGTCTCGGATTGTTTTTGGACACGTATGCCAACTCACGACACGCGTACTCGTTTCCGCGCGTGATTGGAATGCTGGGAGACGGCAAGACAAGCTATGATGTAGGGGGTGACGGAGAGAAGACTCAGATCGGAGCATGTTCTGCCAATTTCCGCCGTACAAACGTTGCGACGAAGCTCAAGATAACGTACATCAAGGATGAGTCTCTCAATGTAAGTGCCTAGGATTTCTTTTCTGCGAAGCAAATCCACTCAGCCGTGGTCGATGTCTTAGGTGCAAATCCAATACAAAGCTTGTTAGTCCTGCAACGCTTCACTGTCTGCTCTCTTGCAAAAGGCTGATGTCTGCTGTTGTTTACTCTAGGGGACGACTGGACCGACTGTTTCACTGTTAACAAGTTCAGCCTTCCTAGCGCTCCATTCCTTGGTGTCTCTGCGATGACCGGAGATGTCTCTGACAACCAAGAGTACGTTGTTCTCTACGCTCTCTTCCCAAACTCTTCCCAAACATGCTCTTTTTTTGCAGTATCATCAGCGTCACCACCTACTCTGCCATTCTCTCCAGCCCCGAGGCTCAGCGAGATCAGTTCAGGAACAATCGCCCGACCGACGCCGGCTCGTCGTGGCTCTGGACGATCGGAAAACTGCTGTTGTTTGTTGCGTTCGTGGGCGGTGCTTTGCATGGCTACAAGACCTATGTGCTGCGGCAGGCAGGCCCAGGGGGGGCCAAAGGGGGCTTTGGTGGAATGGGCATGGGCCCGAGGTCGCCTTCTGGGTTCGGTGGTGGGCTGTATGGCGATTCGAAACGATTCTGAGTAGCACGGTTTGTGTAACTTTATGGATAGTGGGATTTCTCAAGCATTTGCTCGCATCCGTTCCACGCGCACTCCTTGAAAGGTCAGCATCGGCACGTTCTCTCTGTCGTTCACGCCTTCATCAAGTGCGTGGTGGGAAGGATACTGCTTTCGTCTTTCACTCGACCTTGACATTTGCAACAGCGGCATCTTCTACACGGAACAGATTTATATACGATTATTCAAAATAAGCCTGGGATATTGTTGTGGTCATTTCCATTTGGCAGCTGGAATGACGGCACTGCGAGTCGCCTGTTACTACTAGTTCGCACCCTCCACATCCCGCACAGGTTGACAGAATATTGTGCCCTACACACACTCTTGTAAATCCTCTCCTATCTTAGCTGGTTAATCTAAAAGTACGACTATAGAAAGCCGTATCATGACCGACACCTTCAAGGAGGAGTGGATGACCGGCCCTGAGGGCCATCAATTCTACACCCGCACGTACGCAGCCCCCGCGGTCCCAAGTGCGATTATCCTCTTCGTGCACGGCTTCGCCGAACACATCGGTCGGTACGAGCACATCCACAGCAAATACCCTACGCGGAACATCACGCTGTTTACGTTCGACCAGAGGGGCTACGGACGTACCGCGCTAGATGTCGCACACAGGAGCAAGGACAGTGCGTATGGCAAGACGAACTGGACGTGGCAGATGGGAGACATCGAGCACTTTGCAACGTACCTAGCCAAGGAACACCCTGGGGTGCCTTTGTTCCTGATGGGCCATTCCATGGTGCGTTCTATCATATCGCATGAAAATTCAAGACCGTGGATCCCTGCGTTGATACATGATGTCTCTACAGGGCGGTGGGCTCGTACTAGCTTACTTCACTCGTCCTTCTGCACCACCGTCAGAGGAGGGTGTCAAGCTATTCTCAGGCGTCATCTCCTGCAGTCCCTTCCTCACCTTGACGACTCCCAAACCCAAGCTGTTACGATGGACAGGAGCTAAGCTGGCCTCCCTGGCTCCATACACACCCTTCCCTGCTGATCCTGGCGTCGAAGTGAGCCTTGAACGTGGCATGATGAGTACATGTGTCGTGTAGTGCTGACACTATGCCATCCAGTTTTTGTCTCGAGATCCAGCCGCCAAGGTGGCTTATTGGAAGGACCCTCTCATCAAGCGTATAGGTACCTTGAAAGGGCTGGATGATATGTTGACCGGTGTAGGTGGTACTGCTTTGGACCGCATTCCATCTCTTGGTTGATGGTCACTGTTTGTAGGGCGAGACATTGGTTGCGGAAGGGTGGACGAGATGGCCCAAGAATCTTCCTGTTCTCTTCATCCATGGTACCGGAGATGGGGCACGTATTTTTAATTCATTTAACAGCCTTGACTACCCCCCTCTTACAAGTACTAAACCCACTCCACGCTCTAGGTGACCTCGCCCAAATCAACGGAGAAGTTCTATACCAATGCCATTGCTGACGATAAGAAGCTCTCCCTATACGAGGTACGCCAGCCTCGCCCGCAGCAGTTCACACGTTTTGTCCTCCTTCTTTTCGTATATTGACTAAGCGTCTCACATGTAGGGAGGCTTTCATGAACTGGTTCTCGATATTGATGGCATACCTGAGCGGCTTTTCGACGAGTGTGTCTCTTGGGTCAATGCGCACATAGCCCCTAAGGTTCAGGAGGCGAAGCTTTGAGAGTCCTACAACCGTCAGATTCCGTACAGCATATGTTTAGACTCACATCTCCACGCGGTGGACTAATTATTGCGGTCGTTGTCGCTGGTTATCTTACCGATATTATGCAATATTTTTCGCCGTCATTTTTCCTACCTTGGAATGCCGTTCACAAGTCTCCAGGGACGAGACCACAAACGCACGTTGCCAATGCAATTCCACCCCAGATTGTCATTAAGACGGCGCAGAGAAACACTTCTACTATGGTTTCTCTACATACTTTGTGTCTAATAAGATGATATATTGTGTAATAACTCCGAAAATTCCTACATGAGGTCGTAGGGGATCCTAGGCAACCGGGTTCTTAACTAGCATGTGCCGTGTTTGAACTTTGGACAAAAAGTGAAAAACAATGTCCAAAATTAGATTTAAAAGAGCTGCTACCAGGGTTCGAACCTGGGTTCCGGGAATTTAGATAATATCAAAATCCCGAGTGATAACCACTACACTATAGCAGCTTATTTGCGGAATACAATAGCAAAGATATTGCCCTTTACGGTACAGTTATCTTAGAATACACGGTTAAATTATCTAGGTTCTTGTCACAATCATTCGTGACCTACACTTGGAGAGTTTCTCATACATGGTGTTGACCCCATCTTTTCAATACCTTGGTGGCAATGCTCCCTGGTTCTACTACACAATGTGTACAACCTGTGCGGCCTGTTTTTTTCTGTTAGATGGGCTGTCAATTGATTGATGCGTATTGCCGTGGGTGTGAAGCTTCTATCAACGAGGTGATAGATCTGATATTAATGAGCAGCATTGGTTTTACCTATTAATAGCACGCAGAACCATTGCACCTGAAGATGCTAATCCCCAATGCATTCTATGTGACAAACGACGAGCCCTTCCTTACATACACCCAAAGATCAAGAAATATTCGTATTTAGGTTGGAGTTTATTATTGTGATGTGGGCCACCGTGCCCCAGTAGTAGCATCTACTGTACAGTCTGTCAGCGTCAGTCAGTCGTCCGCGGCGAGCCTCACACACCGGATGTTCGATTCCGGGAGGTCGCGTGCATCAGTCAGTGGCAGGTCTCCAAAGGGGACTGCCAACCACGAAAGTCCGTAGGGGAAACGAGATTCTCTGCGGCAGGGTTCAGATAAGTCCAGGCCACCATCACTGGCCTGGCATGGGCCTCTCTTTTTATTTATTCGCTTTTACCGTCTCTCATTCTTTGCAAGTTCAGACCGGTGAACCTTGGGGTTCTTGCTTTGGAACGCGAGATTGGAGGGTTTCTTTCTGCTTTTATGCAAACATTGCAATCAAGAACTTTGTGACAGTAGCGCAACTCTACACATTCGGACAGTAAACGGAACAGCAGACTTCTCCACTGCGAATACGGAGCTCGAGGATGAACGCATCCAATACAAACCTCGCATAGCCCCAATATGAAGATACAAGATTCTCTTCAAGTATACGGTCTTACCAGTGACTCGAAGGCCACCCCAATCCTAGTATTAAAGCACTAGGTGTTCAAACAAGTAATATACGAGAGGGGTATAATTGAGACAATCTATAAGAAATGCAACAAAACCGACCACTCTGTGTCCGATGCCCCCCACCTCTACATACTGTCGTCGTCCGAACGACAGTCGTGCGGCGGCAAGGTCTTGAACTGGCAGGCGACTCGGGGACATGATTAAGAAGACTAGATACAGTCCGCCAGAAGGGTGAAAGAGGCGTATATACAGAAATGACAGGGGGTATGAGACCAGGGGGTGGGGTAGTAGTACGCGAATGGAACAGACAAACAACAAGCTAACAAATAGTAGCAACGGAAGAGGGGGGTTGAAAAGCACATACAACAGTCAATAGAATACAGTACAGCGGGGGATGTATCGCGTTGGGGAGCAAACGTACCGAGAGGGCGGGTTATAAGAGAGGAGGGGGTACGAAGTGCTATGTATTTATGACCAGTATCGGGGGAAAGGGAGAAAAAGCAAGTTAAAAATCGTTCCTAGGCGTGAAAAGATCGTGTAAAAAACCGAACATACAATGCGAACCGACTTTGACCAGAGTTCCATTCGGTCGCTGCCTTGACGTTCCCGTCCGCGAACGAGATAGTGCATTCACGGACGGAAAACGCCCCCCTACGACAACTAGTTTTCTTAGCCTTACTCAGCCATATATGGACACCAACTCCTCGACAATTCGCATCCTGGGCGAGTCCCCACAAACTGCAGAGAAGAATGGGGGAACTCAGAGAGCAAAGATGATTGCCAAAGCCGCAAGGGGGAGCGCGAGAGCACTACCGAGCACAGCGTTACGCTCTGCGGGGTTACTGGAAGCGCTAGGTGCCGAAGAGCTAGACGTGCCAGAACTAGAGCCACCGTTTGTACCCGACGAGCCAGGTGATGTCGCAGAAGGCGATACGCTTGACGAGGTAGCAGTACCGTTCAAGCGCTCGGCGTTACGCTATGCAAATAAGCAGATAAGCATCGAGTTTAATTTACCAAGGACGACACGGAAGAAGGGGAAGGCAATACTTACAGCGAAGCCCAACAATGTCTCGGTTGAGCTGTCATTGGCGTTAATCACACCCACACCACCCTCGAAGCACGTCGAGTTGTCGTAGAACCAAATCGCAGTGAAATTATCGTTGATGGTGACGGGAAGAGTCGTGCGCGTTGAGCCGTTGTCGGCAGGTCGAGGTCCAGAATTGAATCCGTTGATGGCTGGGTTAATATCGCTGATTGGGATACACGGCGAAGCGAAAGCTGCCTGGATCACATCGTACGTGCCGTTTGTGACTAGCCAATACAAAAGCGCAGATTAGCACACTGGGAATTATAACATACGTGACGGTAGTGGCGGGAACATGAATTGATCGCATGAAGGGATGGAGAAACTTCAGAGAACGTTTCGGCAGAAAAGGCACCGGGAACGCGCCTGCGGAATACCTGGTTCGGCGAAAAACGCCCACACATGTCGCATATAGATAAGGAGGGCATGCAAAAATAGCGTGGGCACGACTGGACATGGTCTGGCCGTGTCAAACGGCAGGGGACCAGCTACAGTGGATATTTGATCTTGTGATGACTTACAGTTGAACACGACGATGTCACCTTGCTGAGCATGCACCTCCTGGGGCTGGAAGATCAAGCTGGCATTAGCGGTTGTGTTTGCACCAACTTGGATGGTGAAGGTCTCTGCAGAAGCGACGGACGCAACGAGCTAGAGTATAAGGAACGCGTCGAAAATAAACGAGGGGGGAAAGCGCGAAAAAAGCGCGTAAGAACATGTCTGTTGCTGGTGAAGCGTGTGTCTGTACTCACGGCGGCAACGAGGAAGGAGGCACAGCGCATCGTGAGAGACGGCGAGGACGGTGGTAAAGACGGGGAGAGACGAGGGTACGGTCGTGAAGCGGGAAGATGGGGATGGTTGGCTTTTGAGGATGGTCGCTTAGAAATGCGTGCGAAGATTCGGGAACCCAACAAGACCAAAGTCGAACAAGAGTCTCAAAGCATACATCCACGCGGCCTTGACATGGCAGGGAAGTTCCCATTAGGGCCCGCTTCCAGACAATCTGATTGGTCGAATTTCCTTCAGATAAGACCCCAATGTTATTGACGTCAGTGATATACATCATTTTACGGCCCTGTTTTATCACGGAATAATAATATTAACATGCAAATGACAGCGAGAGGAAGGGAACAAGCACCAGGAGGATACTGCGGTGAGCGAGCAGACGATCAGCCCAGGCCTGTCAAACTCACCAGTCCATTCTTCCGAACACGCTTCACGGGCGGTGCCGAGAAACGCACCATCCCATCAATCCCATCAAAGGTTGGTGCTTTCTATATACGGACATGTCGCTCCACTCCATCGACCAAACCGACTGTCTGGGCAGGAGCCTGCAGGAGCGCGTACCTCCTCCGTCATTTTCCAAGTATTTGCAGCAATTTTCCGGCCCTTTTATCAACAGCGCGGAGCATCATGGAAAGCACCCACTCGGTGATAACACGACGTGATGCGTACGGCAAGCACGCAGATTGATGACAGCAGCATGCAGGCCCAGAAAGGACTCGACTAGTATGGCCACGGTAGAATAGTGCATCGCAGGTCTTCGACTCAGCATGCGTGCTGCAGAGAAGCACGAAAGCATCCCGAGGTTTATCACAGCTGTCGATTTGGAACCGAACAATATTTAAGTAGTTGTTTCGAAATAGTATGATAAACGCAAGATGCACCTTGTCACAGGACTAGTCCTCTCGTATTAATGATATATCGTAAAAACCTGTTTTGGAACATCGTTATTGTATTGCTGTACATTGTATCCAGGAAATGTGATGCACTAATTCAAGCTCTGATTTTTGCTTTGACCTCTACGTATCGCTCATGTGCACTGTGTTTTCAAGCTTCAAGCTTCCAGCCTAATACGGTGCGGTGCGGCTCGGAAGACGTCCCAGCGCTCCGTCACTGGCAGTTTTGGCGCGCCGACGACCTCATTTCCCGAGTCCTCAGGACAAGACCATGTAAATTGGGACACGACGTGACTCTACATGCAACCCTTCACACAGCTACGCATATATTACTCTGGCAAGCTCAGTCTGCGGAAGCAATTTCGATCAGCACCTTAATTACGACATACAGTTCGGGGGCGTGTCGTACAATCACTTCGTCCTTCTCAGTCCGTATAGAGTCACCGGGTGAAAGCCGTTACAAGTTGTATGGTGGACGACGAGTGCGGTGGTGAGCCTAAGTTGTCCGGACCGTTGTTGTCATCATCTGACCACAGTAAATTATCCTTCTGTCCTGTTGTTCACTGATCAGCGCTCGTCATCGTGCTGCTTCCATGTGTTCAGTGGAGACCACTACTCTGAAGTGTTCCACTGATAAATTTTGCCCTCAAATTCCACCTTCAGTTTCGTTTTGACCGCATATACGCACTTCGAGTCGACTCAAATAGGAGAGAAATGTCAACATGCTCTCGGGCGCCATCATAGACATCCTGCTTCGCGTTTGGACTTGGTTTTGCATAGGAAGCTGGACACCGTTCCGTTTGGATATTCTCCAGTACGTCCTTCTGTCTCTGTCTGAGACTGTCATGAGTTATGGAGAAAGTCATCTGATAACGCGGCCGTTCGAGCGAGACGGTCAGCGTCCTTCTCCAACTTGATGCTTAGCACCAAAAACATGCTTCTCGAAGACACACCGGCGCGGTGATATGCGCGTTGTAGACCTCTTGACCAGTCTGACCGATGCAGTGCTCGGATTCTATGTAACAGACTAGCATATAGCCAGTCCTTGTAAGAATGAAGAGTCGACATGGCTCCTTATTCTATGCAGACCCTCATCTTGTTCGCGTATCTGATCTCGCTGGTTTCTGTGTATAGTGCTTCAAGTGCGGTTCACAGCGCAGGGACCCCGCTGGATTTGTCTGCTTTCTTCAATGCAAAGGCAGCTTCGACAGGCCTCAATGATTCGTTCGCTGATTTCGACGGAAGCGGCCGTGCATACCCCGTAGAATACCTCCCTGCAGGACCTTCCTTTGTCTACGAAGGCATCAACGTCAGTTCTCCCATCGACCGTCTCGTCTCCTAATACGAAGTCAACTGAGTTGAATCACAGTTTGCGCTCCCCCCGTTCCATGAAACCTCCAAGTTTGATACAGTCCGCACGGACTCGCAGGTTATCTCCGTTCCAAACGACTCGGAGTCAATCACGCATTTCCAATCCTTTCACGCTCTGGCTACCGCGATATGGCCGGCCTCTGGGTCTTCGGGCTATCAACAGGGGACGTTGACATTCACATTCACGGATGGAACCCATGAAACGGCAGGATTCGTCGTAGGTCCGTGGTGGAGTACCAATCCGTTTGACGGGCCTATAACAACGTCTGTCCCTTTCATACTTTCTTGCGTAGGGCGTTATTCTCATGTGTAGTTTCAGTCCGTTCCATTATGCCAACGCGACGTTGGATTCTGGGCACACTACTGACTATAACGTAACAAGCATTTCCTACGTGAGCGTGCGCATACCCAATGCGAAGGCTCTTCAATCTGTCACCCTACCCTTGGATTCGACCTACATCAATTTCTTCTCCGTAACACTTCTTCCTGCTCTTACAAGTGCCGGTCCCTCACAGACCGCAGATGTTCAGCTGAGCGTGCAAAACGTTCGCTCTACGACGAAATGGATCGGCGGCGCTGACGGTTCCTCAGCAGACAAAGTCCAGCAAATAGAGGTCACGCTGAATAACCTCGCGCCGCTTAATGCTTCTAGCTCTTCGTGGCTTACCGCGACATACAACGTATCGCTCGTCTCGGATGATATCGAGACAGTCGTGCCGGGGATCGTGAAGCGGCTGAGGAGTAACGACCAGGTGGTGGTTCCGGTGGGCGTCCGGAATAGAGTGGGGGTGAAAAGTGGGACGACGGCGAAAGTTCAGGTCGTGTTGAGTTCTACTGGCGAGAATCAGGCTGGACGAGACGTGAAGCTGGAGGATGCGAACGATTGGGACGTGGTGGCCGGGATACCCGAATGGACGAATGGGGATGCGAGTTTGAGGACACATGAAGCTCCGGAATGGGTCAGCATATACGTTCCGCATAGCAATCCCCGAAAAAAAAAGGAACGCTGATGTCTCCCCTCCTCACTCTTTAGTTTAACGATGCAAAGTTCGGCATCTTCGTGAGTGGTGTTCTGTTGGGTTTTTACAAATTTGATTGATGTGATTTCTTAGATTCACTGGGTAAGGAAGCGGAACGCACCTCGTTGACAGGATGCTCAAGCCTGTACACTTTTTTTCTCTTTTTGTCAGGGCGTATACAGCGTCCCTGCATGGGCCCCAACCGGACAACAATATGCTGAATGGTCAGTACTTCAATGTAGTTCCAGTGCGCTCTGCAAATAACACTCTCCTCTGTTCAAAGGTACAACTGGGATTTCCACAACCGTGAGTAAATTGTTCGCTCTACTTTGTGTCCGCGTTCTGATTTCCAAGAATATACAGCTCCAAATTCAGGCTCTCCTACTTGGACGCACCATTTGCAGACCTACGGACCGGATGTCGTTTATGACGATTTCATATCAAACTGGACGGCTTCGGCTTGGAGCCCGGATGATTGGACCGACTTGTTTAGCAACGCTGGTGCAAAATACTTTGTTTTGGTTACAAAACATCACGACGGATTCGCCCTCGTATGTGCTTGCCTCTCCGATTCTAGGCTACGCCACGGGGCATTGATTCGCGCCATTACTAGTTCGATACAGGGAACTCCACTAATAGGAATTCGGTCAAGTTGGGACCCAAGTAAGTATTCATACATGGATTGTCTGGTAGACGGGGAGCTCACTATTGACCTCGTTGTTCGTCGTTTGTACGGATAGACGGAATTTTGTGGAAGAGCTCTTCGACAGTGCCAAGACAAGACATCCGGAATTACACAGAGGCGTAAGTACATTGGTTCATGAAGACTACCTGTTTTGACTGTTTACATTCGCATATTAGACTTATTTCAGTATCCCTGGTATGCATCATCAGCTGGTTAATTGTTCCTAATGTACTCATGTATACGCTGCAGAGTGGTTCAATCCTGCTTGGGGTCCATACGGTCGCGTCAGCTTCCCTGGCAAACCCGCTTTGAATGCTTTCAACGGATCCTGCTGTGATCCGTTCACTGGATATATACCGGTCGACGATTTCCTCACTGATGGTGGGTGCATGTCTATTTTGCCTTTTTTTAGAGGCTAAAGGTTACGCGTTGAAGTCCAACAGCCACAGATGGAAACTTTATTCTATGATTATGATACTGAGATTCTCTGGTACGTGTATCAACTTTTCTTTTTTTCTTTCGCTGGGACTGCGGATGGCTGATCATTGAAACTCGTAGGTGTGATATTGGCGGTCCTTCCATCTTCCCGGATATTGGTACTATGTTCGGTATCCTGACACTGGGATTTTCCGCTCAATGTCTTCCCCAGGTGCTGCATGGTACAACTATGCTGCGTCTCAAGGCAGGCAGGTTGTGATGAATAACCGCTGCGGAGCAAATCAATCAGACTTTGTTACGCCTGAATATGCAACATTTGGAGCTCCACTAGTGAGTACGCTTGTCAAATTCCCCTGTATTCTGGAATTTTGTCTTATGCCGTTGGTAGTCTCAAAAATGGGAGAGTAGTGCAGGCATGGATCCTTTCAGTTACGGCTACAATTCTGATACGTACGTATCCTCATTCTATATCCTGGTGGTCTTCCTGAAAGTATCATTCAGCCCTCCTGATGCGTACCAAAATGCCTCCAGTGTGATAACTGAGTTGGTCGAGTACGTGTGATTCCTACATGCTCAGCCTTCCATTTTGACTTGTCGCTTTCCTCAGCATCGTCTCCAAGGGCGGAAATTTCCTCTTAGAGTGAGCCCTTTCATCGTTCTCGATGTCGCAAATATATTACTTACCCCTCGTTGTCAGTATCGTGAGCCTTTCATCCGCGATTCGGGTTTTTATTCAATAGTAACACTGGTCACGCGCAGGGTCCTACACAGAATGGAACGATCATACCAGAGGAAAGTGGTCCACTGCTTGAAGTAGGAGCCTGGTTAAACCACTCCGGTAGTGCAATCTATGACACTCGCCCGTGGTTCGTACAACCTGCGGATACAACCCCGGGTCTGACAGACGTACGCTTCACGACGACTCCCTCGGCGTTCTACATTATTGCTATCTCTCGTCCCTCGGAACCCTTGAAGACCGCTGCGCCAATACCAATCAAGGAAGGAGATCAAGTTTTGTTACTTGGCGGAACGGGTAAAGCCCTATCATGGGAAGTCGGGTCAGATGGTATACTGAGTATCAACGTGGATGAGGAAGAACTGGATATGGTCAATTTGCCGGCCTGGGCTTTTGAAATAGCATACAGCTGAAGATGGTAGGCGCTTCCTTTTACTCATCTTCCTGTCGCTGGTACCACCTGTCAGTTCTCCTTTCATATACAGAGTGGCGTCCGACGCCACAGAGTATGGCAAGTTTAGTGGTGACATGGTCGCATGTTCGATAATAGCTTGCTTTTGCGCAGTAATTGATAAAGTTCACCGGCCCCTCAAACTGCGCATCGCTTGTAATGCACCTGGCCAGAGTTATGTGGATCATCCTTCACCATGACTTGGTTCCCCCCTTCAAGCTTCAAAGTGCTCACTGTGAAAACCAGCATATAAGTACCGAAGGTTAGAATCGACGACCTGCTCGGATTTTGATCTCACTATCTTAGGGCTGTGCACGGTTTCTCCACGAATACGTTAAGGTTAGCCGCCAATGCTGTTCGCAAGCATCGATAGGCCGGCCTGTACTAGGTTTTCGAACCATCATTAAGTCGTAAGATTTGATCCAAGCACGGCCACCACCTATCTTAATAGCCCTATACCGACCGTCAATTCCCAGAGCGCCATGCATCGCACACACCTCTCTCTTCAAACTCACTCAACGAGCCAGTGGACCCCATCCTCAGAGACACACGTCGGTGTCACTCCAGAAGCTAGCGAGCAAGAGGACCCGAAACTCGAAACGAGCTACAACGATGGGCTAGCACCTCCTCAAACGTCCTTCATACGACCCCGAAGCGACAGTGGCTTAGCCTTCGACGGCCGAGTACCTCTGTCTGCCTATGGCGACCCCCGGTTCAGTGCATATACTCAGCAGTGGGGTATTAGAGCGGGAGTGGGTTTCCCGCCCGAGTTCGTCAGTGCACAACCCCAAGCGATGGATGCAATGAGTGTCGGCGCATACACGATGGAGACTTTTCCGTATGATCGTGCGCCAAACTTGCAGAAGCTTACAAAAGGTAAGTTGTACACTTGATGTGCAATAGGTGAAGCCGAATCTCAATGCCATTACGTTACCAGTTTATTACCGGTTATATAGTATGTTGGCAAACTGGTCAGTGATTAGAACAAGCATAATCATCTTGAACAATAGCTCGAAACGGTGGCGCCTACCCTTCGAAACACCCAGAGCATGCTGACGACCCTTCATTGAGGTAACAACAGTGCGATTTGGATGTATGTTATGTGCGCTTATATCCGATCTACAGCCATATTTACGCCGAACACGTATCTCCCCCGCGACACGCAAGACATTACTTGTTACATGTCTGCTCAAGAGAAGGCATTCATACTTCTCGAATGCAGCTGTACTTGAAAAATCCCGGATCAAGTGATTTGCGTCTTGCACTGGATGAGGAACATCTGCAAGTACCAGTCGCAGACAATGAATTAGAAACGACACTGTATTTCAATATTGAAATGCCCAACGATGCAGGTGGACAAGTGGCTGCGGAATCTCTTAGTTGTTGTACTTTGGGGATGCGAGCGATTGGTCGATGCACTGGAGGCTGTTGTTCAGGAAGCGCATCCGCCTTATCGGGTGTGTGCAATTCCATATGCGGGATTCCTGAATCCATAGCCAGGTCTATGCATTATTGCTGTCTGAACTTCAGGTTAGCTATCTTTCATCGCATGATATTGGGAAGTGCGCTCAACTGTTGTGCCGTAGAATCGCTTGGATCACTTGCTGGACTTGTGGTAATCCTGCACATTACGAGGACACTTCAAATCGCAGTTGCCACTGTTTGCTCTGTCCTTGCTTTTGGTGCTGTGATTGTTAACCCATCATACAGTTATTAATTCAAGAGGTATAAATCCAGTATATATTGTACAATACACGTTGGTGCATCTGGTCAAAATATCGGTCTATGCCAGGGCAATAACTTGAACCACAGAGTAACCGTCATTTTGTGTCATTTGAAGAGATTCACCATGACTCACGAGATATATTACTCCATCGAAACATCTATAAGCATGCAATCTTACAATATGACGGAAGCGGATGACCTCGAATCAGGTTACGATACTTAATGGCGACACTGTCACTCCAGATCCCGAGCTATAAACGGTCATCTTGAACGCTGCTTCCATACCAGGGGTAAAAGTAGAGGGCACAATGAGATAGGTGCCAGGCTGCACCGTCGTCTGAGGGGTGACGACTCCACAGATGGCATCTGAGTAGGGTCCTGACGTGACGATATGTGTACCCAATTTACGACCACTCGTCATCTGGAATAGCGTAACGTTTAATGTGATTGACGAACTTGCGACGACTAGATGTAGGCGGATTCTGGAGGCGAAAAACATAGTCTTTCAGGGATCAATGGTGTATTTAGCATGGCATCAACTGACTTGATTTCTGTTTGGGTTGTCACTTTGACCTCGAATATTGGATTAGATGCGTAGTTATTGAAGCCGGGCCCTCCTGCAGCCGTATCCGAATTCCTGTGACATATCGGATTTGTAAATCTGGTAGAATTATTCCGGGTGAACATAACACACCATGCGCCACGAACGACCTTGCTAAACATGCCAGCTCCTTCTTGCGGAATGGCCTTCAGCTCAAATCGTGAAGAGCCGTCGGCTTGCAATAAAAAGGATCCATGTCGCCGTTCTTCGAATGTAGATATAATGACTGTATAATCTCCCGCTGCACTCGAAGTCAGAAGTTTTGCGAGCTCACGAGATGATCATCCAAACCTGGGAGATCTTTCGCGACACGCGCATGACCGTAGCTATACGGTCCAGAAGTAGCAGCGATGTCGCTATGGACAATCCTGTCGGAGACGGGATTAGCCTCATAGTAGTAGAGTTTATATTACACGCTTACTCAGTGATGCGTTGCCCCTGAGACCAAACCACCATTAAATTTAGGGGTAAGGACCGATCTCCTTGTACCACGAGATCCATACATGATTTCCGATCCCGACTTTTCGTGGACTTGTCCGGATATACTCGTAAGTGATACTGAGGATTGGCCATGAAGGTTGGTAGAGCGGGGTTGCCTCCTGCGTTCTTACTTGTGAAGGCTCCCTTTATCTATGCTGCGTTCAGTGATGAACCAGATGTATTCGGACTGACTAGACGAACCTTATCACTGTAAAGTGGTTCTTGTGACTCCTCAATCCAAGAGATTGGCAGAGGCGAGTAGGCCGTGATAGTAAAACCAACGTCATCGGAAACTCCATCGTAGGATGCTGTTATGGCGATTGGGCTATTACGGACGGATTCGATTTTGACCTAACCACGTTTAATGAGATATACTTGGCAACTGGGCAGAAGGGGCTTACCAGAATATGGGGGTTATTAGTATAGGAGCCCTACATCGAGTAGTTGGATTTATCTGTAGAACGTGCAATTATATTACGTACCCTTATGGCTACTGCAGAGAGATCGGTACTATATTCACTCTCCGCAGACAATGCGATATATTCTAATTGTTGACGACAGTCACGGGTATGTCTTGTAAGTAAGACCCATACTTCGCGGTCCATTGATGCCTTTGATTCCACCTCTGCCCGCAGCTGCAGACGGAAATGCCGCGCTAAGAATCTGTGAGTCTTGTTTAGGTGAATGACGTATAAAGACGCACGATATGAATCTTCGATCTTGTCTTTCCACTTTCTACCGTGACCTCAGGCTCAACAACAGGGATCATTAAGTGAGGTTGAAACATACCCATGGAAGGTGAGATGGTGATGTAGCATGGCGGGATTCCAGTTTAGGTAGACACCATTAAAGACATTGCAAACAACACCCCATGGAAGGCTGCATTCGCCTAGATAAAGTGATCTGTCAGCTACCGTATCATTCGAGGGGGATTTCTTTAATTCTGACGGGAAGTTTCTTCACGATCGGCGAGTGTTAACCTGTTCAAGTCGATTTCGCCTGTGCTGATCCCGGGCTCGACTGAACCATTCCATGTGTCTAGGAAGGTCATCGCCCTGACATCGTTGTCGTCCACGATGTCTACACTATGTCAGAAAATAAATCATTTGAATAGACAAACCTTACCGATAACGGCGTAACAATGAGTAGGCAACAACGGTGTCGACAAGATTTCTTGGGTTGAAAGCTTCTCACCGGTCCCAAGCGTTATTAAGCAATTTCCTACGGCCAATTTGATTCCTGCTTCCAAACTTGGTGAACATCTCTCTCACCTTCCGCAAACCCGCGCGCTATTCGACGCCAAGTCTTCTCACGTTCAAATTCAGGGCTAGGGAAGAGTAAGGCTTGGCAAGGTATACTCAATGAGATGAGATAGAGACCTAGCTATATCAATGTGTTCGGGTATCCATCCAGTCAAGGTACTATAAATATGGATTATAGCGACAAATGGCGTGAGACATCAGATGGCTTACTATAAGTCCACACTCGAGAGGCTGTAAAGTTATCAGTCAAGGGATGGTATCTGACTATAGATTGAACTCACGACCCCGGAAAATTGTACCCTCCCATTAGTTTCATGTACTGCAGAGATTGGTAAGGAAGCATAAAAGGAGGAGATTTGAGCAGAGACATACCGCTTTCTCAATTAGAGAAGGCCATATTTGCTGCTTCGAGGCAGCTGACATACACATAAGTTTGCCGTCCGGATACATCGGTAATCGATCATCAATATCTGTTGATTAAGCATTCAGCATGTGCATGCAGGTGCACTTCACTGGTCAATAACCTATCTACTTCAGGAATAAGACCAACAAGCGTGCAACGTTTATATCGGCAAGTTCACTCACCCGTCTGAATGCCCCATTGAATAGGACCCGTACGTAATGCCGTCCGTTCTCGGAACTAACGGGATTTCCTTCTGCATCCTGTGGATGCAGCGCCGACATTACTAGCTAAGATCAATGATTCGTCAGATGTCCAATTGATTCTAAAAATGTACTGACTTTGGAATTGAATCTATGGTTGTGCTCTATACACACGGCGACAGAGGCACAAACTGAGCAATCGGATACCACATGCTGCACGATGTCGTGAGACAAAAGCGGAGCCTCTGTCTCCTTCTCAATATATCTCTCGTGCGAGTATTTTTGCCATACTGCCGCATTCTGCACTTGCACTGGAGAAAAGGGTGGCTGAGAAATGTCTATACTGTGCGTTGCATGAGTACTAACGGGACCAACGATGAGATATACTTACCTTGCCGGAGAAGCAAACCCCCCAGGGGTCCAGAGTGGGTAGACAATACCGTTCACCACCGATGAATCCTGTAGTATACGAAGCTGTTCACCTGAGAGTCCGCTGCCCGTTAGCTTCAACGGTCATCTCTGAGCGAGGTAGCAGCTTACCCTTCGCAAAGTGGTTTGTAACTATTGGAGTCAAGTCGCGTTTGACAATCTTGATTTTTTCTGCACGCTCCAGTGCCTTTCCTGCCTCAGACTTGCAGGTTTCGCGCACCGAGTTATCAGAGCTGGAGCGACTGAGATGTAAATATTCCTCTGCTGCCTTGATATATAACTGAAAAGCTCGGTCGAAATCACGCTCGATCTCCGCCTTCGTCGCCTTCGAGTAGATTTTCTGAACAAAATTGTGGTTTGTATTGGGGCGACGTCGTCGTATTGAAAGGAATGCACTCACCTCGGCTTCATTCAGATTATGGCGTGAATTCGGTAATGACATAATGAAATCAAATTGCGAGCATACCACGGTCGCAGCGACACCTTTGGGATGTATCGGGTTTATAAAATCGCAGAGGGGGACGAGGTGTGACCCAGTAGCTGCAGAAATGTAAATAGATGGAGATGGTAAGCTAAAGAGATGCGCCAACGAGAAACGCCTGTATCGATGATTGTGGAAGAAAACATATGTAGTTGCTATTCTTGGCAACTTTGAATCACGGAGCTTCTTCGGCGTTTGCCGGATCTCCCAAAGAACCTCTAAGCTTAACCTAATTCGTGCTGATTATTTCGATGATATGTGTCGGCAGAGGACGGAGGAAGATCGGGAATAAAGGATTCGTGGGAAGACGCATATAATGATTGTAGATAGCTCACAGCAGACACGAATTGATGACTATCAAACAGGAACAGGCTTAAATATTGTTTTCTTACTGTAAAATATGTTGTGTCAAAGAGTCCACAAGCTGATTGACCAAGAAGGACTGCAACTGAATCTTTGACAGTAAAGAACTTCAAAGCGCACCAATTTATGAGGTTGAAGAGATAGCCGAGCCTGCAGCCAGCTCTGAAATGAGTGCATGCAATCCCAGATCTCTCTCAATCTGTAGAATATATGAACACGGCACCAAGGGCATACATGTCGGAGCATACCTGGAATTTCAGTGCGACATCTTCACGCCCCGCAGACGAGCCGAATACCGCATCCATCTCTTCTAGGGAAACGTTGCCGGTCTCTGGAACCAGGTACGTTGACCAAAAATAGCCAAGAAAACATGCTACGGCAAAGGTCATAAAGGTTCCTCTGATATTAGGAGTTAGAAAGAAGACGATTACGCGGTCGCGAAATAAACGAGGATGTAACGTACGAAGGAGAAATTTCCATCAGCATCGGTGTGACCAGGCCTATTAGGACTAAAATGTGTGTATTATCAGCCACAGGGGTGGGTTATTGGAGGTAAATAGCACGTACAGTTGTTGAACCAATTTGAGGCAGTTGACAAAGACACGCCTTTGCTTCGCATGGAAAGAGGGAACACTTCGCTAGGTAATATCCATCCAATTGGGCCATAACTCATTCCATATGCTGCTGTGAAAATATACACACAACTACTCGAATCAGTTCAATGCCGAACACCGGTATACGTATGTGCTGACTTACGCGACAGCTGTCCACGCCTCTGATGTATGCGACGGCCAATCATCTGCGAATTGTCGGACCTACACAAGATGTTTTGTCAACGATTGAAACAAGGAGTCCTAGGTACTTACGAGTAAGGCGATAATTAGGTGCGAGCAGGTCATCACCGCGCTGCCCCCTTACCAAAAAAAGTTCAGCTCTGGCTCCGATAATGTACTACAATCCTGACACTTACATCTCAAGAGTGGTTTGCGCCCTATCACAGTGTTAGGCGTATTACTTTCAAATCGACTACCAAACACTTACCTAGACGATCAATGTATAAAATGACGGGAAAGACAGATAAGAATTGCACGATGCCAATCCCTCCCGAGACCATTAGCGTAACAGTATTTCCTCGCAAACCAAGCTCTTGCATCAAGGTAGGACCATAATATAGTAAGGCGTTGATACCACTCCATTCTCCATAATAGGACCAATGTCAACAACAATCTACAACCAAGGTATTATTGGGCAGCTCACGTTGGAAGAACATCATCATCACTCCAATTAATGTGCGATTCATGTATTTCTTGCTGAATAACCGTGCCCATGCGCGAGCTTCCGCGCGTAGCCCGACTTCTTTCGCGCTTGCCCCAATAGTTTGTTCAATCATTATCGATTCAGTTCTCATCTCAAGCATTTCTATCTACAAGTTCTTATCAGTACACTATCCGTGAGAGGTACAATGCGCATACCTGGACCAGTGGATCCGTGTCTACTTCATCTCGAGAACGAAGACGGAGTTTAGCCAAAGAATCCAGTGCTTCTTCATTTCTTCCGTGAGAGACGAGGAGGCGAGGAGATGCGGGGAGTAAAAATGATCCTAAAGCGAGGAAGACTCCAGGTATAATCTGAATTCCGAGGGGTATCCGCCATGACGCGGAGCCAGGAACTACACTCTGAATATCAGGAAGAAGATCTTGTATCGAATGGTGATACAGAGGAAGAATTTACTGTTGCGGGTGAAGAACCCTGTCCAAAATCCCAAGACAGCGCCAAGCACGATGGAGAACTGCTCCAACGCCATTAGCGAGCCACGAACCTCGGGTGGACTAATTTCTGCCATGTATAAGGGTGACAGCATACTACGATTATAAGTCAGAGACTAGACTTTCCGCATTGTGAGAGAGATGTGCTGTACGAACCTGAGCGCTCCTATGCCTAACCCGCCAACTGCGCGACCGATGATGAGGTGTGCCAGACTCTGCGCTTCAAATTGAAAGCCCGAGCCGATACAGAATATGACTGAAACGGACGGATGTGTCAATCTGCAACCTCGTAGCATACGGTCAGAATTGACCTACCACATGCAGTTACAATGGCCTGACGTCTGGAAAAGCGATCCGCAAACGTACCAGCTATGAGGGCACCTACCAGCGAACCCAGTTCCAACATCGCAGCTGTGCGAGGTCACAATCACTTAACTTTAGCCATCGTCCTTCAACAACCATCATAATAGAATCTACGCTTGCAAATGACCATACTCACTCATAAGACCCTTCTCCCAAGCGCCTATAGGCCAGCGTTCCGTGAAGTCTTTCATGACAAGTACGTTGGCTATGACACCCTGATCGTAACCGAAGAGTAGACCACCAATGGAAGCAAATACGGCGCATCCCAGGGCAAAATAATTGTGCAAAAGACCTGCGAGGCCTTTCGGACCGTAGGCATAGGTATACGAATGACCGTCCGGATGAAGTACAAGGACGCCTCCATGCGGCGTTGTGTGTAAAGTCTCTTCAGGAGGTGTTATTCGCGAACGAGATGCCGTCGATGAAGGTGAGGGTAATCCAACAAGACGGTCGGGTTCGGATGAGAGAGCTACATAACCGCTCTCGGGCTGGATGTGATCTTCAACTATAATATAACTATGTGAAAATAACATCAACACATACCATTGGGTATTATTTGAAATCTAGGTTAGACTCGTTTGTGTCACGAAGATATGTGACAGCGGTATAGGTGGGAATTATATTAGAGGGAGTTGCTGGTTGGTGGTTGTGAAACGTCGGAGTTGGAGCGCTCGCTCAGGCTACTAGGGATTAATATTTTTCTATTTCTCGATGAAATCTGGGAAGTAAATAGCTAATTGAAAATGTACGTGTACGAACGATAGCAATATGACAGCAATTACTGGTACAAGTAAATGATACAAGGGATCCGACCAGTCTCTAGTATTTTATCATGGTGGTCAATTATACACCGTAGAGTCCTGTAGTCGCCACCGCCGTAATGGTCCCCAATACCACATTGATGGTGGCTCCGCATCCGGGGCTCGCACTTCCACTACTTTCTTATCCACAGCAACGCCATCCGTGTCTGTCCGCGCATGCTTATTCCTTCTTCGTCTCGCTCTGGCGGGTCCATCGACCACTCCTGACTTTGCACCCTCATCATGCTCGACCTTCTCCAAATCTTCACTACTATCCTCGCTCGCCCTTTCAGCCTCCAGTATTCCCTTCTCCGCCTCAACGTCCCTTTCCCGCTCTCCTATCTCTATCTGCCTCAGCCCATAGCTGCCCAATCCCCACCCAACGGCGTTGGGATCCACCTCTGCTGCCCCAGTGGTCGAACCATCTTGTCCATACACCTGTTGGATACGCTCCCCTTGCTCCACTGCTTGCTCACGTGCGGCTGTGAGGTGCGCGTGTCGCAGTAGCAGGTACCACCCGTAGACGTACCGAGCTGCCGCGTGGTTCTTCATACGTCCAAAAAAACCACTGGCTGTCGCAGTGGTAGAACTTGCTGACGAACTCTGCGGTGACGTTTGTGACGATCTATTCGTTCTCCGAGATTGAGACCGTCGTCCGCGACTTCCATCCCTTGAGTTCTGCCGCTCAGATGCTGACCCTGAGCTAAAGGGAGCGGGATGTTCTTCAGTTGCTGGGCCGAAGCGTTGTCCTTCGGCACCTCTGCTATAACCGAACGCACCCGCGACACCTCTCAAGAATGTCTGAGCCCTTTCTCTCCTAACGTGGCTCTTTTCCAACCTTGCCTTTCTCTTTCTCCTTCTCTTCTCTTCTTTCCTCAACAATTCATCCACTTCACCAACTCCCATCCCAGCGCCGACCCACCACCACCAAGCCAAGAAACTCTGCCACAAGACCACTGACCACATGAGACCTGGCATCCACTGATATTGGTCCTTGCTGGGGATATAGACAAAATTGATAGTAGTTGACGCCACCGCCAATAGGAGTGCGCCCGCGCCAAATGCAGCCGTGCCTCCGTCGGTCCGCCATGCTTGCTTGCGATTGACGAGTAAACCCCAGATGAAGAGAGAGCCGGTGAATAGGAGCGACAAGGTCGCATTACAGACATTCTGCACGGCATCAGAAATGTTGCTAAGTTTGTCATCAGTGATCGAGAAGTCCCCAAGGGGGACGAGTTGCATGATAGCAGCTACGATTGCGAGAGGACCAAGTAAGATGTAGATGAGCTTTCGTTCCAAGCTCGATGGAAACAGAAGGGTCAGGAATTGGATGTGAGTGATCTGGTAACCAGTCAGTATAGGAGGAAAGCAGACAATAGATAGCCTGGGCGAATAAGCCATTCTGGAACCGGGTAACCATAAATAGGGTACATGCCAATATTAGCATCCTGCCGACTTCCGCCCGAGCAGAAATTTTGAAGGCACCCCGTCTCCCCGTCGAGCAGGAGACTCGCAGCAAGTGTACCCCACCGTCAATTGCAACGGAATGAGAACTCACCTGGACCAGTGCAGAAGTCGTAGCATTCATCAATAGCCATGCTGCCAATTCTCCAAAAGTCCATCCCGAGTTGATCGACAGCGGTGGTTCGCCCGACAGAGGTGGAATATCGACTGATAAATAATTCAGCATGTAAGGCCACTCCCTGCTCTCCTTCGTCGTCGCTTGCAGTACGACATGCATCGTAGCGATCAAAGAGGTTAACAACGTGGACACTGCCGATAATTGAAGGGCATAGTTGACGGGGGCCAGCGGCCAGTGGTATTGTGCGGTGAAGACGAGATGAATGAGAAGTACCGAAGTAAGTGCGAGGACGATGCCTGTCAAGAGAATCTGGATAGGTAGAGAACGGGCGAAAGATGGGCGGTATTTGAGGATAGGGTCGTAGGGGTAGCTCCTGTTTCATTCACATCCATCGGTCAGTCGCGGGCCTACGTGTTTAAGCGAGGTGTACCTACTCGTCTGTGTCGTTGGAGCTTGCAGGTATTGAGGAATTTGTTTCATTCTGAGCGTAAACACAGCAAAGAAGAACACACAGGATGAGCAAAGCCCAACGCCTGTCCATCCCGCTACGTGGGGGTCGTCTGCAAAACGTTGTAGTTGAGAGTAGCCAGAGCGAGATAGAGGAGATGGAAAGAGATGAGCTCGGACGAATGTGTAGAAACCAGCGAGGGCGTGATCAGTGCCAAGCAGATGGTGGTGGATGCCGGCAAGGCGGCCGCCAAGCCCACAATAGCATGATCCTTTGAGGGCGCGAGTTCGGTTCCCGCACGGCTCACATCCTTTTCTGGCCAGCTGTTTCGATTAACTCGCAGTCCCCGGTCAAGATAAAGATCTCGATTCTGTCTTTCTTTCTCTCCTACGCCTGAATTAATATTGGTCTAAAAAGCCTAAGCATCGACTATGCCGGCCCTGATCAATGCACCTGATTTCTCAAGTACCCGGAAAGCGCGTTTGACGCTGGCGAGCGACCCGTCTCGCACGATGACTATCACCGACTCGGATATGCTACGTGGGGCGCTGCTTTTAAAGTAGCTACTTGCACTCGTGTCGCATTCCAAACATGGCACCCCTTTGCAAGGCCATCAACGCTGAATATGCCAACAAATTTGAAGGCCAAGACCCGCGGACGGTGTATAGTGGCCAGGTAGATCCCGAATGGACTGTGATATCGTAAGCATCGTACCACCTCCCAGGGTCCTCATTCTCACAATTGTATGATACCCATAGAGTTCCTAACGGCGGTACGTCTATAAACCAACTTACCTGACATGCATACAGTGATTGAATCGCGTGCATTGTATGGCAGGATATATCCTTGGGCTCATCTTAGAGTCTGCCATACAATACCAGTCGTCAACCATTCATCCAGATCCTATACATGTCACAGCTCACTTTATTCGATCTGCAAGTGTCGGGCCTTTCGAGGTGCATATACGCGACATAAAAACAGGCAAGGGGTTCAAGAACATCGCTGCGACATTAGTTCAGAACGTAAGCACTAATGCTATCCGTCCTGTTCACCATTGTATTGAGTTCCTTCTAGGGGGAAGAGAAAGTTCTTACGCATATGATTTTTGGGAGGCTCACTCTACCAGAAGGAGGACGACAGGATGATTTCAATCTGATAGTTGAACCGCCATCTCCATATGCTTCGCGCATACCCTTCCATACACATCCATCGAACTGCAAGATAGCGAGAACGGTCAGCAGATATGGGTTCCGCAACTATATTCAGTCTGCTAGAGATCCAGTCTATCTGCCTAATGCCAAGATACCACGTAAGGGAGGAGGCATCGAGTGGGCAGAGTATGTTACGCTGAAAGACGCCGAAGACCGTCTGACAGCCCCTTCGATGGCATTCTTCGCCGACACATTCTTGTCTTTGCCTGTAATACTCCCGGATCTGAAATCCCTTGACTTGTACGTTCTCCTCACATCGACAGCCGCTCTAGTCTGCTAACGTAGCGTTATGTTTCCCGCAGCTGGCTACCCACTATGGTTATGACCATCGAATTCAAGTTTCCCATTCCTAAACCGTCAAACCCGCACTGTTCTCAGCGGACTGTGGCGATCTTCTCTCGCGGACAGTTTGTGAACTCACCGAGTTCACGACATGATATATACCTGGAAATTTGGACGGCCCCAAATGATACCACAGAAGAGACAGACGATTGGAAGGAACACCAACGGTGTCTCGCGGTTGCTACCCAGATGGCTGTGGTAGTACCCGCAGATGTGAACCGGAAGAAGGGGAAGAGTGGTACTCCTGCTCTTGGAAAGGCAAAGTTATAACACGGGTTACCTCTACCGTCCCCGGTTGTATGTTCTAGGTCGCCCATTGTTTATACCTCAGAGTTCATCGTCGCTTTATGTGACTTTAATATATACAGCTAGTATACTTCTAAATATCGGAACAGATCGCGATAATAGTCGTGTTTGGGAAGCTGAAATCCTGTTTAGGAAGCTGCGAAGCTTGGGATCCTAACACGCGCAAATAATGATACCTCGGTCGGAGGCGGCCGCAAGTTGATGTCGCAACCGCATCGACCATTTGGTCGGTGTTGCTGTTTTTCTGCCTCATTCCTCTCTAATCGGCATAATCTACGGAGAATATGCTACGCTGTATTGCTGTATTCCTGGACAAACCCTAAAGCAACGCTGCAGCTATGCAATCTTACGTCGTCCACAATCATGATGCAGTGACCGTCAGAATCTACGGCCTTTCTCGACGACTGTCGACGAATATCGCCGGCGCAGCTCAGGATGATCAGCAATATCGTCTAGGTCCTGACAGGTGTGGGACTGCAGCACATATTGCCGATCATATTCGCAATGTCCATTGACAGTCCAACATGCGAATATATCAGAGGCCGATTTCTTAAGTGTGCATGTCCTTCACTATTTTTGCTCATGGGTGATATGGAGAACTCGGATGAGGTGCTATCTCCTCTCGCAGCGGTTATTATTATTGGAAACATGTCACTTGCATCACATACTAGTGATTAGCCCAGTTGATTATAATGATGATCAAGAGGTTGGCGTATAAAAGACAGCAGGCTCGCTGTGATACCACCCGACAAGCTAACCATATGTCTCGACCTACGGTAGAAAAGAGTAGTCTCCATCTGGTTCTTGCTGCATATCAAGCATGGGGTAAGGATGATTTTCGACGTTACTTCAGACTGCTGATCGATTTCCGTATCGACAGGGCACGTCAAACCTCTTTGTAACCTTGCAGCTCGAATCGTCAAGTCCCGGCCAGTTACAGTTACTTTGGTTACCGCTCGTCCCTTTCATGAGCGCGTGGATCAAGAGCTTGCCCGTAGTTTTGAGGAGAATGAGAATCACTTTAGAAGACGTATCAGGTAAGTGCCCGATCATTTGAAGTTTCCACTGGTCTAATAAAAGCATCCACAGGGTTGTCACGATTATGACAAACGAACAGAATCCTTTCGACGTGCAAGGGTTCAATGCTTCTTTTTCTGAGCTGTACAAGAAACTCGCAGATGAGGAGGCTGTAATCTGCGCTAAGACCGGCGAGACTCTTGAACAGTTAAACAGCCCCGACGCTGCGATACTCGGTGTAAGTAAAGCAGTCAACTCTTCTTGGACTTTCTTTGTGAAGGTATATATTCATTTTCCCAGATCTTTGGACATGCTCTACTTCTGGCCGTACGTGAGCATAGCAAGAGGCAAGTCAAGGTGTTCACTTGGTACCCCGGATCTGTCGCCGCTGCCCTCTTCATGTTTGGCCCTGCAGGCCCCAATAAAGGTGGGGACTTGAGCAAGGAAATTGAAGAAGAAACTGCGCGAAGTGGGAAATCCATCGTCGAGGCTGCCGAAGAGGTGATATATCATTTTGCGTCTCCGGGCCTACTAACTGAAGCCTTTGACTATGTGCAGTACTTCTTCGGAGAACATGGTATCAAAGGGGAGATAATCCGTATTCCTGGTTTGCCGCCCATGCATGACTATGAATTCTACCCGCAAGATGTATGCCACATGTATCAGCCGGGCTTTGGTGTGGATAACTAACGCATGCACCCATAGATGATAATCAAAGATCCGCTGGTTGGGATGCTACACTTAGGAGCATTCAAGTGAGTTCCAGCATTGAACCTACTCACTAACCTACTCACTAAGTCACCTCTCCACTATCTCGTAGGCAAATCAACACTTGTGATGGCATAATATTTGCCACCACAGACTCGTTTGAACCTAAGGAGTCCATCGACGCTTTCAGAAATTGGTTTGCAGAAACTTCTCGGAAATGTTATGCTGTTGGTCCTGCAGTCCCGCAGGGTGGAAATGCGATTGAGAAAGAGAAGAAACAGTCACCCCAAGCTGCGGAGATAGAGGAATTCTTGAAGTCCATATTGCAATCACACGGTAAACAATCTCTGGTCTATGTCAGTACCGATCTACTTTTCAAAAATTCCTAGCTCTGGCCTTAACATAATTCGTAGATTTCTTTCGGCTCGATGTTTTGGACCGTGGAGCCTGAAAAGGTCTGGGCTTTTTTCGACGTACTCATGGAAAAGAATATACCATTTGTAAGAACTCAATGTTGAATATTCTCTCATGTGCTGAAATTGAGTGAACAGATTATGAGCCACGCCTCTCCTTTTGCGAAGATTCCGGACTCAGTATCTGCGAAGGTGAAAGCATCGGGGCTCGGTATCCTTTCACCATGGTCTCCCCAACAGCTAGTTCTTGCGCATCCCGTGAGTGTCTAGTCTCTTATTGACTCGAACCTTGCATTTGAATCTCATATACCTGATAGGCAACTGGATGGTTTGTAACTCATTGCGGATTCGGCGGCATGATGGAGGCTGTTAGCGCTGGAGTTCCAATGTGAGTTATTCATCGTCCACAAGTTATCAGCATACCGATGCAATGACCACTGCAGGATATGCTGGCCTTTTCAAGCCGATCAACCTTTAAACGCTGTACATCTCACGGACAACCTGAATGTCGCATACGAACTTTTGGAGGTTCGCACGGGTCATGGATTACAGCCTCTTTTGCGTACGAAACAGGTACCCTTGGGGACTGCAGACGCTGTTCGAGAGGAGGCTGTGCGCGTGCTCGATCAAGCATTTGGCAGTGACGGGCAGATGAAACGGGCCAACATCTTGAAGTTACAACAAACAATATCGGAAGCCTGGACAGAAGAAGGACCATCTCAGGTTGCGCTTGATGAATTTCTTGACTCTCTTTGATTGAATATTTTCATCGATTTTCGCGATGATTTATGTGCATAGGGTTGCGTGTAACCAAAAAGATCTAATGACCTGGCAATTTCTGCGGGCTCCGACAGCAACAACATTATATGTCTGGACTTAGACAATCATGATGACTTGTCACCATGCCAGTACGTACTGGGCGTTATCAAATCCACGTGGAAGTTGCAGCCCCGAAATCTGATCGCCTGTTGACGCAACTGAACTGCATTTCAGTCTGCATTTTCCCCGCAACATTCTCACCCATTTCAGATTCATGATAATGCCCACATCTCGTCGCTAAGCGCTGTCAAATCTAGCAGATTGGACGGTAACATGGGGACTTGAATGCTTGACCAGGTGAGCTATCGTGACGGTGAATTTGAATGGACACGCTTACACTTCGGCGTGATATGATAATCACTGTGCAGCGTCTCTTCGGCACCTTGACTTCCCTGCGAGCAGACATGCCCGCAACCTCACATCTAGCATAGTATGCATAACCAGTACTTTGGTACTATACATGTTTGATATCTCTAGTGGGTCCATCAAATCTTTGGGGCGTCCATGTAATTGAAATATCAATTAGTAGGGATAGCGACATCCAGCAGCCTATGCAGATGTCTACCTAGATACTGCGTATTATCTTTATGGGGTCTTAAAACCATTGACTACGGCCATATACGCGTAGAGTTGAGACTGTGTAATGTCTGTAGGTACATCTCCAGTACCACGCCGAGTATTACGCTCATTTTTGAGCAACAGCTAAGTAGACAGAGAAGCCTTTACGGCTTTACGGCCCAATGCTATCCTTTTTATAAAGTATTTCGCTCCTTCTATTTACTCACCCATGCACAGGATAAGACTTTATTGCCAGTGGTATATGCACACGCCGGTACTCTCAGCGCGTATGCTAGAGAAATTATAAATGATTGTTTTTACCATTCTTAGACTTGCAGCATCGTCTGGCGACAGGGTCTCAATCCCGAACTCAAAAGCAACAGGTGCTTGAAATACATTTAAATTCAATGCGTCACACGACATGAAGTTTCCGTCAATGATGATAACACCCAAGTCCGATTCGAACAGCATCAACAGAAGCAAGTCCACCAACGAACAACCCCCCCAAATCAAGGATCACATACGAGATGATATGAGAAAAACAATCGCACCCCACCAATCGCCTAGAGATAATAAATACGCTATCTTTTTCAACCACCCCATCCCCCCAATATGCCCCCTTTCCCGAGCGAAATGTCCTATTTTAACGGCTACTTCTCGAGACACGACCAATATCTACCCTTGCACAAGCGGCCCACCTTTAGTAGGCCTAGTCTGTTGACCCTTACTCTCGGCTTGCTCGTCGCGATCTTTGCTGTTGCCAACATGGTCTCTCTATTCCGACCAGTCCAAAGTTGGCCGAGCCCGTTTGATGACTATCAGGCGTTGTGAGTAAAATTTTGCAAGCTTTCTCCTCGCCGCTGCCTAACATTCTAGCAGGAACACCTTCCCCATTATAAATCAATCTTCGAACACTTCCTTACAAAACCACGCCATCGTCACGACTCTATACTCCGACTCCTACGCCGCCGCTGTTGCGACGCTTGGCCATTCACTTCGAAAAGCCAACACAAACGCAAGGCTTGTCGTCTTATACTTTCCTGATCGTATATCCCCTGCTGCCCTCTGCGTAGCCACGT
This sequence comes from Hermanssonia centrifuga, assembly GCA_001913855.2. Lineage (NCBI taxonomy): Eukaryota > Fungi > Basidiomycota > Agaricomycetes > Polyporales > Meruliaceae > Hermanssonia > Hermanssonia centrifuga. Next base: position 77,035 of record MLYV02001139.1, read on the forward strand.
CGTCTGGATTCGAATCGCATCCTATTTCCCGTATACCACCTCCCCATAATAGTGCGGGCATGGATCCTCATTTCATAGATCAGTTCACAAAGCTTGCCCTATGGAGCCTTGATAGTTTATCAATAGACTCGCTGATCTATATGGATGCCGACACGCTCGTCCTGCGAAATTTCGACGAAATTTTCTCTCTCCCTTTCAGCTTCGCAGCCGTACCGGATGTCTTCCTGGATGACCGGGGTTTCGTGATCACCTTCAACGCTGGTGTCCTCTTCCTCAAGCCCGACACAGAGATCTTCCACGCTATGATCGATGTGCTTCCTGTGGCCCGCTTCCCGCCAGAATATGCAGAGCAGGCATTCCTCAACCAATTCTTCGCACCCAGTGCCGTGAGACTGCCATATGTGTACAATGGTAATCTAGCATATAAAAAGCGTGCACCGAAGCTATGGGAAGATATTCGCGGAGAGCTTCGCGTCATCCACTACACTATCGAGAAGCCCTTCCTTGGAAGTCATTTCAAACTGCTGGATTGGGAGACACTGGACGAGAGGATAGCAGAGGCTGCTACGAGCGACGGCGGTTTCTTCCGCGATGAAATGGAACTATGGGGTAAAACATGGCAGGAAGCTCGCATGGAGTATGCAGAAAAATTGGACCGATGTCGTAGGGGGCGCTGATTGCTTGCTTTTTCCTCGCGGTCAACATCTCTCTGATTCGGGTCTCTTACGACCGGCACTCGTGCTAGATATATTGATTATATCACCGCGTAGAAAATTCCCATCGGTTATTATCCTAGTGTCCGCTGAAACGTAATCCATCCCTAGAGTTAGCATCGGAATTATTGAGATCCAAGTCCTGGCTGCCAGGAACATCGCAGAAAGCGATCGTTTCATGATTGGTAGCTTGTTATGTAGCGTAGGTGCTTTCTATTTCAAGTTCGTTCAACGTTGTGAGATCAATGGGAGGACATAGCATTGCTATGTACTGTTCCAACACCCTCATTTCGCTCGACAGTGATACTAGGAATCATGCACTGCGGGCCAGTAAACTGAATGCATCCACAGTGTGGGCGCGGTGGGAACCATACAGCGCTGTACAGCTGCTTCAAGTTTAATTTTCCTGATGGCCACCCGCCGCCCTCCGCGGTCTGGCTAGTACCAAGTAGCCATCCGCCGCAAAAGTTATCTTTCAATACTAAAGATCCGACTCCTTCTGTGTCGACGCCCCAACAAGACAACTTTGCATGTGTTTGGCGGAACCGCCCGAACTACGAACTACTACGAACTTGTGATCTAGTCCCGGACTGGCATTCCTAAGGTGACGCTTACAATAATGATCACTGGGAGCATATGAAGAATCGCCTCCGAATCACTATCGGACTCGCCTATTGATAATCAGCACCGGTTTGAACGGGGAAACAGTATCGCTTCACTTGATCTTGCTCATAACTTATCCGAGTCTGATTAAAGGATTGTTTGTTCGAGATGTGTCCCGCCTCAGTTATGAACGCCCTTCGCACAGTACATTCCCCGCCTACGGGTGAAGCGTACTGATAGCAACGTGAGCGATGCGAGGAATCTTTGAGGTGGCCGAGTACACAACAACTGTAAGTTCATACCACGTTCTTGCCTTAGGACTCCTAGCGTATTCAGATGTACTGCAAATAGATGCTACACGTCCAATGAGCTTGTGAACATACAAACAATGTTACAGAAGGATATTACCTTTTTACAACGGTCAATTAACACCGGTACTGCTCTCTGATCTCTGCAATGTTGGTGCCTGGTATGAACGGTTCTTTAGCCGGAAGGCATATTGATTAAAAAAAGCACTATCTTGTCTATGTACTGCACTGTAATATAGAGCAATCGCCGTTATTCAATAAGGCTTCCAGACATCTCGACCCTTATTAAGCGAAGACCGAACAGTATCCATCGATAACACATGCCATATTCCCGCTACCCTTCGAATAGATATAATGGTGGGTGGATAGTTGCAGACCTGTCCATGCCACGCTTTCATCTGCGAACGCGCATGAGTATTGAGAATTCGAAAGCCCAGGATGACTGTGAATACAAACTACAAACTCGGGAGTTGATGCAACATTTTGCTGGCTCCTTTTCGGAGATATTCCTATTGAATGAACGAATAGATTACAGTCGAAGTAAAGCAAAAAGTAACGCAACCTGACCGGAATATAGGGCTTGTGATTAGCATGCAGACAATTCCTTGTTGTTAACAGCAACTCTACCGATGAAAACTAACTCATTTTCCCTCCTGCCTCAGCTGCCTTTCGCTCCCTGGCCTTCTTCAGCGATGCCTTGACACTTTTCAAAGAATTCTCCCTGGCTATAATGAGTCTTTTCGCTTTTGTCACATCAAGCGAGTCGAGTAGAGCTCTATAATCCTGCTTTTTCTTGCCTACAATCTTCGAAGCAGTCTCCGCGGACTCCTTGGTTTCTGTCAGTTCAGCAAGCTCTGCTCGGAGAAGACCTAGCATGTCGTCCAGAGATCCAAGAGTTGCAAGGCGTTCGTCCAGCTCGTCCTTGACCCTGAAAGTATGGCAGACCTCCCTCGCGCAAGTCTCAATGTGCGAAAACCTAGCAGGACCTATCATTTCCCCTCCATACCTGGTATGCCCCGCGTCAACGTGTCTATCTCCGCATACGAACGAAAACAACGCAGTTCATTCTGTGCACTTACCACCGACTAACGACAACTACAGCATCGATGATGCCTTCCGCCTGCATCATCTTTAGAATTCTTCCGCTGCCATACTTCTCACCGTCGTCCTCGTTTCCAGACTTTAACTCAAAATCGTCCGGCCCACTCAAGCCTGTTCTCCCGGCCTTTAGTACCATGCAGCGCCAGGCGAACATCTCGTGTGTCGCGCGTTTCGATCCATGAATCACATTGCGGAGGTGGGTGACGGCTTTCCTCGCCTCTTCTTCATTGCTGGCGCGGAATATGTTCGCAATGAAGAGGGAGCTGCGGTCTCTGATTTCTTGGGATGTACACACCGACTGAGGATAAGACTTTGTATTTTGTACAAATGTCTCAAGAGTGGACATTCTTGCTGACATTGAGTATATTTCGTGAGAATCAGCAGTGCCCAGAGGAGGCCATGCTGTGTTCGGTGCAGGAACAATGCCGAGTGCAAGGCAACGGAAGAACAATGGATGATTTACACAGACTTTTTCTTGCTTAAGCGGCGTTGGAAGCCCGTTTTGACGTAGACTTATCCAGCCTTTCTAACTTTCATTAATAGTTTACTTACAATTACTTACCGTCGTAACGAAGTAATAGACGCCGGGCCACTTTGAAACGGCGGGATCAGAGACCGTCTGGCGCTTATAATCCCTCTTTCAGCTGTGGCTCTCGGGGTGCTCCATTCATTTTATCTTCTTCTAACCCACCACCACCGTCGACTTCAACGACGCCTCTACCATGTCGGGCAAGTTCGGTGATCTTATCGACCAAAGTGCTTCTCTGCGGACGCTGGCGCCCGCAGCCGTTGGTTCGCAAGTTGCGCTAATGAGTTTGATATCGGTGAGTTCAATGACCGTGCCGCTAGGGCCCCCCAAGCTTACCCTCAGCAGGCTTTCACGATCATTATCTTCAACGTTCTCCGACCAAGGAACAAGGTATGTATCACCTCTTAACGACCCCAAGTATCTGGTGGAAACGATTGAGCCAATAACTCAATCCATGAATTTTGATAGATTGTCTACGAGCCCAAAGTCAAATACCATGTTGGCGATAAACAACCGCCTCGGATATCTGACTCTATATTCGGCTGGGTCTCTCCTCTTTTGCATACGAAGGAACCAATGCTGGTGGATAAGATCGGTCTTGATGCCGCGGTCTACCTGCGTTTCCTCCGTATGATGCGCCATCTCTTCAGCTCTGTGGCCCTCCTCACATGCGCTATTCTTATTCCTGTGAACGTTGTTTACAACCTTAGGCATGTCCCGAAAACTAACCGTGACGCCCTCTCCTTCCTGACGATCCGGGACGTCTCTGGCAACTTGCTCTACATTCATGTTGCCGCCTCATACTTGATCAACTTCCTTGTCATGGGCTTTGTATGGCTCAATTGGCGTGCAGTACTACGGCTCCGCAACGAATGGTTCCGATCGCCTGAATACGTCAACTCTTTCTACGCTCGCACTCTCATGGTCATGCAAGTCCCCAAGAAGTACCAATCTGACGAAGGCATTCGCGCGATATTCGAGAGCGTTCAAGTGCCGTATCCCACAACCTCAGTACACATAGGTCGTAAAGTGGGCAGGCTTTCGGAACTCATTGAACTTCACAACGACACCGTCAAGGATTTGGAGTCTGTCCTGGTCAAGTACATGAAAGATGGCAAAATTGCCAAAGAGCGACCAATGAAGAGATTAGGCGGGTTCATGTGCTTTGGTGGGCAGAAGGTAGATGCGATAGACTTCTATACGTACGTCGCACATTATTTAACTTTGAACTCTAATAACGGAGAGAATATCTTGTCAGTGCAAAGCTCCAGCGAACCGAAAGAGCGGTCGAGGAGTATCGTAATCAAATTGACACCAATAAACCTGAGAACTATGGTTTCGCATCCATGGCATCAGTGCCATATGCGCATATTGTCGGCAATATGCTTAGGGCGAAACGAATCAAAGGCGCTACTATTACATTAGCTCCCAACCCCAAAGACATCGTAAATCCCCCTCTTTCTGTAATGCTAGTCAATGCCAGTCGCTGATTGCTAAATAGGTCTGGGAGAATCTGAACAAGTCGAAGGCCGACATCGCACAAAAGAAAACTACTGGATGGATTTTCCTATGCGTCGTGTGCTTCTTCAACACGATTCCTCTGTTCTTCATCTCTATCCTGGCTAACTTGGCTTCGGTGAGTCTTCCGTTTCTATTAATGAGATTCTGTCCTGACGTAGTAATGCAGTTGACGTCGTTCGTTCCATTCCTGCAAAAGTGGTCATCCACCTCACCAGGATCATTTACATTCATTTCCGGTGTACTGCCTCCTGCTGTCTCTGCGCTCTTTGGCTTCTTTTTACCCATCTTGATGCGCTGGTTGTCTCAATATCAAGGCGCCACAACCCACTCGCGACTGGATCGTGCGGTTATAGCGCGATACTTTGCCTTTCTGGTAATCTCGCAGCTGGTTGTTTTCACCTTGATCGGTGTCATGTTCAGTGAGTGCTTCAAGGCTGCCTATATGTCGTAGTCTAATTGTTCTTTGCAGACTGTGTGAAGGAAATTGTCGCACAGATTGGTCAGCACAGCAACATCCACAAAATTCTCGATAACCTCGACAGTTAGTATTTCTTTTGTATACTGTTGGCGAACATGACTAGATGTACTGTATCTTTCCAGCGCTTCCGGGTACCATTAATCGCACTTACATCGATCAGGCCTCGTACTGGCTGACTTATTTCCCGTGCGTCGAAAGCCAATTGTTTCATCGTCATTAGGCTCACCCCCCTCACAGACTTCGGGGATTCCTCGTGCTATTCGATCTGGCCCAGATCATCAACCTTGCGTGGATTTCGTTCAAGAAACAGTACGTGATACAGTTATCAGTACTTCCATCTTCTAACAAATCATCCCTAGCTTATTTGGTCGTACACCGCGTGAAATCCGTGAATGGACACAGCCACCAGATTTCCAGTATGCAATCTACTAGTGAGTTGTCTAACCACGTTCATGAGACATCTGAACTGATTATCTCTGTCAGTTCAAACATAGTTAGTAAAGTTATCCGCCTTTGGCCATATGAGAACTAACGTGATGCGTGTAGTTGTTTATGGGTACTGTCGGTCTAGTGTTTGCGCCTCTGGCCCCGCTCGTAGTGGTTGCAGCTGCCATCGTGTTCTGGCTAAGCTCATGGGTATACAAGTATCAGCTGATGTTCGTATTCGTATCTCGAGTAGAGACCGGCGGAGTAAGTGCAACATTAGAATTCTTCGATTCTTGTCAGCTCACATAACATCTTTAGCGCCTATGGAACGTTGTGATCAACCGACTACTCACTTCCGTGATATTGATGCAGTTGTTGATGGTCCTTAGTGAGTCTCGCAGTAATTCTGTCTGTGCCCAGCGGTGAACGCTCTCCTAGCTATCGGTCTTCAGCACAACTTCAAGTCACTTTCCTGGATTGCGACGATTCCGCCCATCTTGATCATCTTCGGCTTCAAGACATACTGCAATCGTACCTTCAATACCGCCTTCAGTTTCTACATCCCCTCTGCCGACGAGCTGCAAGCTGCACAAGTCCACTCACAACGCGCGGATAATGCTGGCAACCGCCTGGAGAAGCGATTTGGCCACCCTGCCCTGCATCAAGAGCTCTACACGCCCATGGTACATGCGAACATGACTTCTCTCCTGCTAGATGTCTACAAGGGCAAGATTGGTAATACCCAAACAAAACTGGGAGAATACGGCGGGGACCAGTTCGATGCTCATGTCGTGGCCGGTGGTATCAAAATTGCTGGTATCGAGGAGGTTAGTTGCACCTTTATGTTATCCCGCAAGATTGCTTCTAATATGGCGTGCTTGTTAAGAATGCTCTGGAGTACGATCCTGCGATGTATCAACGCGATCGCGGAGAACTCGACTGGGACGCACGTTCAGTATCATCCGCTAATTTGCTTGGGCCAACAAAATCCGAGTATGGACCGGCGGATCGCATGTCACCCGCTCCATCTAAGATGATGGGCTACGACCGCTACCTCGCGCAAGGGCCTCAACCGGAGATTGAGATGTCTCGCCTCAATATCGACCGAGTACCGCTCCTGACTGCGCAGCAGAACCCAGGTTACTTCGACCCAATGGGGAGCAGGAGTAATATGAGCTTGCTGAGCACACCTGGCGCTCAATACTCACCACACGCTTCGCCGACGCTCGACAGCCCAACACAAATCCCCGCTATCCCTCCCATGCAGCCAACGCAGGACTACAGGCAGGCCTCATTGCACAGGCCATATCCTTCAAGTAACCAAAGTCAAGGCCAGGCTGCAATGGGGTACCCGCCGCAGCCACCGCAAGGGCAGGATATGAACATGGCAGGTCGAGGGGCGTTCAGAGGGGGCTACTAGTGAGCGCCATGTATAATTTGCTTCATATTTGTGTTATTGGGTGTACGAGTTTATATCTTCTACTTTGATTAGTTTTTGATCTGGTCATGCTGCTTTGTATAGTTACGCTTGATATATTAGTAGACTGCGGCGTGCCGCGCGCTGTTTGTAGTCACATATCTCCTGACATTTGTTTTGATAGGGGCGGATCCAGCGCATCGTCGTTGGGTTGGCTCGCGGACTTCGTATGCAACCGATATTGGACTCATCGTATACACTTGTATACATCATCGTTTTCAATCACATACATTGATTTTCATCAAACTGAAGAGTATAGCATCTTGACACCATTTTAGGTAGCTATCCCGGGCATTTGGCAATATTGGCAACTTACTAATGGTCGTGTGCGGGAGGCGGTAGAAGAGGCTACTGAGTCGTAAAGGACTCATTCAAAACCTAATTTGTCCTATATCAGCTACGTAACATAGCCAAACTGGTACGATTAAGTAGTGATGTGGTACTAAGTCACGGTCGTGATACTAAGACTACTTACAGTCTTGAATTTAAGCCATGGGGAGGATGTAATGCTTAGTAGTAGTACCTTGCGCAAGATACTGCACGCCACTGACGCCACTGAAACGCTGACAATGAAGATGTACTCATCGCATACCCTGGTCACGCTAGTGCCCTCAGTTCCGGAAAGTGTTCGCATGCGACTCAGATCAGCTCAGATCCGGCAGATACACTTTTGCCATTAACATTCGAATCATCACGGATCTTGCTGAAAGTCTCGAGTTCGAGTTCCATCCGAAAGATTTATAGGGAATTTTTTTTTAAATGGTCCACGTTCCATAGTGTGCTAAGATAAACGTTGACCAGAACTGCCAAGGACCAGACGGTACCGCGCAGGAGTGAATTATAGTGGATATTCATGGTACTGAATTGTCCGAAACGTGTGCGCACAGCAAGAGGCAGCACAGCACTGATCGATATCCGATCGTAATAGATCGTAATGCGTCGTATCAAAAATAAATACTTAAAAGAGACAAAGTCGGGCATCCCAGTGTGCGGCAATTTTCGCTCCTTATGCTTCCGCCATACGGTCCCAGCCTGAGGACAGATTGGTTTCGTCGGCTTACGCCGGCTGCGAGCGAGACACACAGGCAAAGACGAACAAGGTTTGCTATTATTGTAACTGTGCAGGTGAGAGATGAATGTACCAAAGAATCAAAGCGATGTAAGCTTCGAAGCTTGCCTTTGTCACTGGATAGTAAAAAAAGAGTAGCGGCCGAACGGACCTGTCAAAGCGAGCTGTGCGAGGACCCCGGAATCGCTATCTTGAGTATATCTCGCACAGTCACCCATTCTGAATAAATATTTCGGCAGACACTAGCAGACACTGTGTTTTAAATTAATGAGATGAACACAGAGAAAGTGCCTAGACACGAACGTGTTGCGGAATATGGGTATTGCCTTTATGAGGATAGGAGTTGATAGGAGCTACGACTATGAGCAGGACCTCGGCCACCTTCCATGAGGCCTTGGGTCCGGCTATACCAATCTAAAATTGGTCGGACATATATGAATTGGACCGGAAGGTACTCAAACGTTGGAAATCTCTAATAAAACTTGGCTGGTCGTATCTGAGAGTCACTTTTCACTCTCCTCACGCCGACCAATGCCTCACACCAAAAACTGCTTGGAAATACGTTTAACGGAATCAGTGGTCTTTCTCCGCGGGGGAGATGGCACAGGCCGCCATAGGACGGGCACCCAGCCTACTGCACCACCGGCTATGATACGAGGCCTGTTGACATTGAATGTCGCAAAGCCCACCAAAATCTCGAGCATAGAGGTTGAGCTAGTGGGAAAGACTAGTACTTCGTGGCCAGAGGGTACGTCTATATCATCTCTCGAGATTTAAGTCGTTCGGGCGGCATGCACAACGGGTCGTAGATAAGGTCGAGACGACGGCGAGCTCATTGACGATTCTCGACTTGTGGAAAGAGATGCATGCTCGCATAGTCTTTGTGGTCCAGCTAGGGGATATTTCCGCTCGCTCCGGTGGTAAATCCAAGCTCGAGTAGCGTGCATGAGCTTGGACCGATTGTTCAGAGTGTTGTGCTGCATGTGTTTGACTTATGCCCCAGCCCTGTCTATCTCACAATCAAATTTGGACTAACCAAGGCTAGGTGTAGGTGCACGGCGGGTCGAGATCAGTGAAGACCACAAGATATACTCGCAAACATATGTCTTCTACAAGGCGGGAGCAGCCACACCTATATCACACCGCCGGACTCTATCCGTTGGACCCGGGCTCTCTCTGGACCATGACCCAGACCACGAAATTGAAGATCATTCAGAAGAGTCTAGTGACCATCATGTGGTCATCGAAGAGAGAAGAGGTAGAGAGCCAACGAGGGGGCAGGCTCGAGGACGTGCGCACAGGCGGCTGAGCGCCGACCAAACACACCATCAATCGGACTTCGTTGCACACCGAAACGACCAACTACCCACACCGCCGTATTCGCCGCCGTATTCCTCTTCGCCAGACGCGACCCCGTTGCATCGTAGTCCAGCACCCTCCGTATTCTCCCCTGTCGGCGTGGACGATTCGCCAGCTCATAGCATGGAGGAATTTCGACGGACTTTACGTACTACAGCATCTGAACATACTAGTGAGTGTTGTTCCTTCATCATAGTGAAACAACTGTAGCTGACTGGGGGAGTTTGCAGGTTACCGTGGACGCTCTGAATCCCGGACAGGAACGTCTACACCGAGCGTTCTTTCGCCTACCGACGAGTTGTCTCTTTCCCGCCGGGTCAGCTTTGATGAGCCGCCGCCAGAGTTTGTTCTTGGCAGTAGTACAGGACACATCCAGCCTCCGACGTATCACCACTCAACTATGCCCCCTCAGCACGGCACCACCTCTCCCCACGCTAATCACCACGAGGATGGGAGAGGACGAAAGCACAAGCGGACGAGTCTTGGTCTATTCTTGGACGCCGTCAAGGATCGTGTACGCTCTGTTTCGCGAGCCGAGCGAGATACCCCACCACACAGTCTAACACGAGAGAATAGTTTGGAGAGAGCGGAAACAAGTCTGACGAGGATAGGCCGGAATAAGGAGCGATCGACTTTGGAGCGTGTGAGTGAAGTTCTGGGGTTAGATCTAGAGGAGGAGAAGGAGTTTGGAGACGGATGGAAAGAATTTCGCAAAGGTGGATTCTAACTTCATTTCCTGATTTGTGTCTCCCTCTTACATGTCCTTTGCAGGCGTTTATACATACCCAATCTCATTCGCGATACCCGCCAACTCGCCTCCTACACTCAACTGCGAATTTGGTTCAGTGATATGGCGCCTGAAGGCATATGCACATCGTCCGGGAACGTTTACGTCTAAATTATCTGCTACACAAGATGTGATTGTTGTGGCATGTCCGGGAGAAGACGACACAGAAGACACAGAGAGCATCATCGTGGAACGACAGTGGGATACGCAGATGCAATATATGATTGCAATCTCCGGCCGAAGTTTCCCTATCGGTGGCGTCATTCCTTTCAGCATCACATTCGCGCCATGGACCAAAATGAAGGTGTTTCGGCTTTCCGTAGTCATCGAGGGTGAGCACCGTTTGTCGATCAGCTCGGAGGTTTGAGGTATTGACATATCAACTTGTCATAGAACGGATTGATTACTACACCGATTTCAAGCGTCTGGTCCGCACAGATCCTATCAATCGCATTGTCCTGTTATCCCTGAAAGACAGTAACAAGGATCATGCCTTGCTACCTCTGGAATCTGACAATGTGGAGGCGTTCAAAGCATCGGCGCTGCACGGGGCGGTCTCGTCCGACGAAGACTTCTCAGACATCATCTCGAACCTAATGGGGCCAGGACCCTGGTCGATTCGGAAAGATATAGAGCTCCCGAAGTCTTGCAACGAAATTCATTTTACGAATAAGAACAAGAAGAGTAACGTCACGATCTCGCACACGCTCAAAGTTATATTCAGGGTCCAACGAGGTGACGACCAAGAAATGGACTTACCAACCGGGAAACGCAAGATGTTCGATATTGTCGTCCAGACGCCTATACATATCCTTTCCGTGAGCGCAGTTTCCTTCATTTCCGCAGCTGACGCCTGATTAATTAATCTGGTAATTTTTGCAGTGTCTTTGCAGAGCAGATTATACCGCCCTACCCCCGTACACCGAAGTCTCCAACGCGACCTCTGCGGCTCCCGCTCGATGCTCTTGTAGGACAGGAATCACTGCGAACAATGTTGCGAATGATTTACCTCCAACTCCTTCAACCGACTCTGGCCAGCTATCCCCTGACGGTCTAACCAGCCCGCGAAGTCATATGCACCGCCAGACCTCTGGCCCACTCAGTCCTACGTCTTCAGAAAGTCTGCATCTAGCAAACGGCTTTGGAAGGTCTTCGCTGCAACATTATGAGTCCCTCCTGGACAGAAGTTCCCAATTCGAGCGTCTCATATCTGGCCATGAGAGTGAAATCGGAGAAGCTCCCCCAGCTTATGAAGCCGCCACAGCACCTCATCAATCCCACCACCACCTTTAGATCATTCGCGGAGCCATCCGTGTATTCATTTATCGGAGACGTTTGGTGTACAGGGCCCGGCTTGTCAAATGTCTTATTACTCATTGCTCTCATTGTTTACGGCTGCCTTTCCAATTATTGTGTACCCGCAGCAAACAGGACGCTCGGCGACGTGAATTAGTATCCTCATTTTAATGATGACCTCAGCGTGTTTTCCCCCATAGAATTATAGACGTGTATAGTGATGCTATTTCTAGTGCTGTAACGCTAGACCCCATAATATATCTAGCAGCGTGGAAGATACTAGCTGAGGCTGGGCAGATGGCCTGATAGTATCAGCTTGGCAGGGTAAAACAACGTTTTTTTCTTCAACCTCGCTCACCTTCCTTGACCCTCCCCGCGTACTATAAGTACCTCCTCAAACCTCCTCTCGTTCTGTTCACTGCGTTCAGGCGCTTGCTACACCCTTTGTCATCCCCGCCTCATACTACATTTGGACGGCGGGTGGCCAAAGTCGGATCTTGATCTCTGAATCTTCCGTGGGGCTAACGACTCGGATGTGAGCTCAATTTAGTATCTTTTACCGAGCACATCTACTAAACAGCTTCGACTCCTCCATGCGACCTCTACTCGTCCATCTGCAGAGGGGGGATTACTTCTGAAAATTCTGTTCGACATCTGCGCCGTCTCCAGCGCCCCGACGGACGTTTGAATCTTTGTGTCCTTGGAACGCAGCGCATATGTTCTGGCCATCATCATGGAGACTGTCTGCACGGGCTTCTCGAGCTACGCACTACATCAAGGGACACCTCAACTTCTACAGAATTCATATACTGTTTTTGTAAGTGCAGATCCTAGGCTCCTGTTTTCGTGTTTGCTCACAGTAAGGTCTCGCTAGCACCTTCATGCCTCTTATCGCGTCCGGCATCTTTTACGCCAGTAACGGGACGAATCGTGTCAGCTATATCGACGCCTTGTTCAACTGCGTCAGTGCAGTGACTGTATGCGGGCTAGCTACGTTGGATCTGAGTGGCTTGACGATATGGCAGCAAGTTATTCTCTTTTTGCTGATGTGTATGGGAAGTCCGGTGCGTCAACCTCTCGTTTATACACGTATCTACACTTACAGTTGTGATCAGGTTGTGGTATCTTGGGTGATGGTGTACGTCCGCAGAGAAATCTTTGCGGACAAATTCCGCCACATAGTCGAGGCAGAAATGTCTCGCAGGGTGTCTGAGAAGGTGCATGCTCCGGTGGAAGTCAAAGTTCTGCCCTGGTGGAAAAAGGCAACTCGTATCGTCAGTCGTGCTTTTTCAAAGCCTCAATCCAGGTCGTCTACCGTTGCCGAAGCCAGGCACAGTACGGAGAGCTCACATGAACGAGGACGCCCTCTTACCTCCAGTCGTCTACGGCCTGAAATGATTCGCCGAATGGACGACGCCCCAAAGTTGGTAAATCCTAGCGGATACATTAGTGAAGGACATAGTCCAAACCTATCCCGTCAAGTAACTGCGCACACACCTGATCAACATCGCCCTGGCTCCACGGAAATCGAATCGACCACTCGCAGCATCTCGGATGAGACTGACATGGAACTCGAAAGGGAAATCCTTGGCATGCGCAATTCCGAAGATAGCACAACACAGGCGAAGTGAGTTGCGTCCCATTCGTGCTCGATCCTCTCTGATGGACGACTGTAGACCAGATCCAAATTCAATCATAGATAACGGACATGATGTTGAGTTCAAAGAAGGACCTCCGCAGACATTACGAGGTAGGGACTTCTATCGGTCTCGAGGAACCTAGTTAACAAATCCTAGCAGATCGAGGGCCAGTACAACGTTTTAAGAATGCGCATCTAGGAGATGATCTTATGCCACGGACGCAGACCATTGAGTTTGCGCTTAGTCCAAGACCAGAACGCGGTGGTGATCAAGCCGGTGAGCGGGGTGGACTTGATCGTGTTCTGTCCATTGATCACCGCTCGCCTCCAATGTCGGCGTCACCTCGGAGCCGCCGTAAGCTCTATGTTTATTGTACATTGTAAAAGGATTTAACCAGTCTGCAGGAGTATCCCTTCCAAGGCAGCCATCCTTTGCACGGACTATGACTATGCCGAGGACGATAACTATGCCCCGAACTGGAACCATGCCCCGCACAGGGACCATGCCATATACCACGACGACGCATACCCATCACTCAGTTCGGACCAAGCATCGCGGTTTCGGAGGGTTTCCCATGCCTCATGAAGTTATCTCTCGACTCGTCAACCATTTCTTCCCTAATTTTAAACGCCAATTAACGAGAACTGTGACTATTCCCCGCACACAAACTATCACATCGCAACGGGTTGGAAATGTTGCCCCTGGCGCTACTGCCGTACCGTACATCTCATTTGAGGCAGTCGTTGGAAGAAATTCCGCTTTTGAGAGATTAACCACGGAAGAGCTGGAGGAGTTGGGTGGCGTGGAATATCGCGGGCTGTCAGCCTTGTTGTGGATAGTAGGAGGGGTATGTAATTCAGCGATGCATGTTGTCGTCTATTGACATGTTTCTTCCCGCAGTATCATATCGGATCTCAACTTCTTGCATTCGTCGTTATAGCCCCGTACATGTCGATGCACAAGTGGCGTCATGACCTTGAACCACCGATATTGCATAAACCGGTTAACTCCACATGGTATTGTTCAAATATCCGTCCAGATGGTTTTGCCTCTTACCCATCATTTTATGTTTTATGTTCAAGGTTTTCTCTCTTTCAAGTTGTATCTGCCTATACCAACACGGGGATGTCCTTGGAAGATCTGTCCATGGTACCCTTCCAAAAAGCTTATCCTTTGATCGTGTTTATGGTCTTCCTAATACTTGCCGGTAATACTGCATTCGTATGTACTCTTGTTTTCGGGTCAAAAGTGACACTAACCATCTCTTTTGTAGCCCATTTTGTGAGCATTTCTATTCGTAAAGCAGCCATTTATTAATTTCCTTTTTACGGATCAGTTTACGATTGACCATGTGAGTAACAATAGCTGTGTCCACTTTCTTTTATTTACTCGACCCCCTAGTTGGATAATAAGCAAGCTAGTACCCCGCAAATCGCGGATACACGAAACGCTACACTTTCTACTTGATCACCCACGAAGATGTTTTATTTATCTTTTCCCTTCGCATCAGACGTGGTTTTTATTTACCATCGTATTATTCCTCAAGTAAGTCTTCCCCCTTCGGATGATGAGGGGCCTCCTCTGATCTCTTCTTAGTGCCACAGATTGGTTCTTTTTCCTTGTTTTGGACATAGGAAATCCCGCTGTCGCGGATATTCCAGTAGGCGTAAGAATCATAATTGGCCTCCTTCAGGCTACGGCAGTACGTGCCGCCGGGTTCGGTACAGTCGCGTTGTCAGCACTTGCCCCTGCCGTGAAGTACGTCCTTTTTCACGTAGACTTCTTCGGTCTATCGATCTTCTACTCTCATAGGGTGCTATATGTGGTTATGATGTACGTCAGCGTTTGTGAGTACACGTTTTATGTTGCGGTGGAAACGGGTGCTAAGTTCCTATCAATAGATCCGATAGCAATGAGGTATGTCAACACTGGCTGGAAACATTGGAGATGTTCATTCCGTTCCATGCAATCATAGCGTTCGATCCACAAACGTTTATGAAGAGAAATCACTGGGCGTCTTCCGAGATGATGAGTCCTCCATTGACGAGGAGGACTTCAACCCTACTGGTGGCAATCGAGCGGCAATCTGGGGTCGTTATCTCGCAATGCATGCTAGAAAACAGCTGTCTTTCGGTACGAATCGTCTCGATTGGTAATTGTACCGCATTATAACGGTAACTTCAGATATGTGGTGGATGGGGCTGGCCTTATTTGTGGTTTGCATCATCGAAGTACGTTTTCTCTTTCGATGCTCATGCATCACATTGATCGATGTACAGCGACCAAACCTGGACAAAGTGGAGAACTTGAGTTGGTTTACGATCTTCAATATCTGTCAGTACAAACTCATGTCAACCATCGCGGCCCTTACTCATTACTTTTTGCTTAGTGTTCGAGCTTGTGTCAGCCTACGGGACCGTCGGTCTCTCGCTTGGCGTACCCTATGTACGTGTAGAGCCCCTACACTCTTTCCCCACTAATCTGAAGTCGTTCATCTACAGGCTAATTACTCCTTTTCCGGTGCTCTCAGCCCTCTGTCAAAATTGATTGTCTGCGCCGTTATGTTACGTGGTCGCCACCGTGGTCTTCCCGTAGCCATCGACAGGGCGGTGATGCTGCCATCCGAGTTCGGAAATGTAGAGGGGCAGAGTGAAGACGAGCAATCTGAACGGCATAATTCCACGACAGGCGTAGGACACAACGGCGAAGTCTATCACGAGAAACGCTCTCCTCAGGATGCGCTTCTGCGACGGTCTTGGAGATCAGATAGTGTGGATAGCGGAAGACAGCGGACTAGTAGAGTCATCGAGCCTGATTCTCAGACTATTACGTGATTGATAGATGCTTTCATAACACCATATTATGGACTTTGTATACCCGTAACATATAGACGTCCCTCAGTATCTTGTATAGCTACAATATTGTCCTCAGTTAATATCTGACTGCAGCGTCAGGCGTAATTTGCAGAGTAAAAGAATGTATCATGGCAATACTGTGCTGTATGGATAATTACACACTAATGCAGCCATCGCGATATGCGCGGAATAATTACAAGAATGCGGGATGAGCGACAAGAGAGAATAAAAACAAATGACCGAGATCGAAAGATGCAACGAGAACAGAAAATGTAAGCGAGAGTCTAAGAGGTCAGCATGCTAAGTAGTTTATCGCTATCCGATGACTTGCTCGCAAGTCGGGTATAGCGCTCCTCGTCCTTGTCCAGGCCAGCACCTTTCGCCATTGTAACGAATAGTGGGTATGCCTTGGGCACATCGATAGCGACGTCATCCAGGATCTCGACCGTTGGCGTGAAGCCTTCTTCAAAGGTTGCTGGTGAGCAGAGATTCCTGCTCGCAGCGCGGGAGAAGAGATTGGCGACCAACTCCGCATCAGCGTCCTTCTTCTCCAGCGCCGACATGACGAGCTGATCGACAAGACGATGCCGGTGCTCAACAGGGAGCTTCGTGAAGTAAACCTCGGCTTCACCCAAGTCACGGATTTGGAAGAACTCCTTGATGTCTTCTCCGATTTGCTTCTTCGCCTCCTCCTCAGATAGAGCAGATCCAGCGACTTCACCTCCTTCGTCCTCAGATCCGGCAGCAGACGCTGCTGGCGTCTCCTCAGATTTATCATCGGACTTCTGTACGGACCTAGGCAAGAGGTTAAGCTTCCTACGTTGCATTGGTGCCGCCTGTGCCTCTGGGGCCCCTCCTGAGCCCAAGTCGATGCTGGACTTGCGGCTTGGAGGGCGACTGGATTTGGCAAGTGGCTGGGTTTCGTTGGCAAGTTCAGCATTCTGGCTAAGCATGGAGAACATGTTCATGGAACCGGTACGTGAGATCGTCGAATCTCGCTTGCTTTCTTTCTTGCCTGCTGCAAAGACGCTGCTTGGACCGAATGACATCGACGTCGTCTTATTGATCTTGCCGAAGTTCGACAGGTCCCCAGCTTTCGGTGGCGCACGAGGTTGTGTGCTACCAGCAACCGCCCACCCGTCAGGGCCAACCTGATGCTCTCCTCTGTCGCCACCACGCCGTGAACCGCCGCGGGACATGCTAAGGGTGCGCTGGTACTGCTCTTTCTCTTTGTCCTTGGCGGCCTGTGAAACAGTTAGTGGAAGAATATCATACCAGTTGCATTGGACGTACAGCTTCATGAACAGCAGCGAGTGTGGTAGGCGCAGCCGCTAGGTTGCGGGGTATCCACTTGCGTTCCCTAAGTTCGGTAATATCCTACAGAAGATAGTCAGTAAAGCCCAATGCTCATGCTTAAAATACGTACCTGCAGCATGAACTGCATACGTGAGTTGACGTTGGGACTCTTTGTAAGCTCCTTCATGCGCGAGAAGTAGACGTCCATATGCGCATGTGCCTTCTGTGTATCCAAGAGCGCTCCAACAGTCGTCAACAGTTTGCACAAGCTCTCGATCTCCTCCTCTTCGGGATTCTCGACGTTGCCAAGTAGCTTCTTTACACACTCGTGCATGATACGCTCCGTCAACATCTGAAGCTTGAACAGTTCACCAATGAACTTGATGAGACCCAATCCCTGACGCTTTGCCTTCTGCGCAGCGTAGTACTCCTCCGAGTAGAGGGCAGCCTCTTCACCTTCGTCGCCATTCGCAGCGACTTTGGCATCTTCGCTGGCCTTGGTAGCGGCCGCGGCCGCAGTAGACTCCTTCGAAGCCCATCCACGCTCGAAATCCTCCTGACAGCGATTGAGCAAGTACTTGCGGAAAAGGTGCCCACCCGTGATATGCTTGCCCTCGGGGTTCCGGATGCCATCGTCCTGGACTTTGGGACTGATCTGCTCCATCATTTTCCGACAAAGGCGCGCATACATCTCGGACCACGTCGCCTCGTCTGTTGCCTTCTCGAACACCAGTCGAATGACTTGGATGAGTGTGCGACCATCCTTCTCCTTTTCTGACCTGTTCGCCCAGGCGATGATCTGGTCCGAAATGGAGTCGAACTTCTCCATCGTGAGCTTGTTCAACAATCCCTTGACCTTCCGGTCGACCACCTCAGGTGAGTCCTCATTGACAGCTTGAGGCTTCTTACTGAGACTCCCCGGCGTCCATCGGTTAACAGACAGCTCCAGAGGGGCCACAGGCTCGAGGGATCCAGCCAAAGGAGTCGAGTTAAACGCTGACTGCTGGGAACCACCAGTAGAAAACTTATCGCCCCGGTTTCCACCACGCTGACTTCGTGTGCGACCACTTTTGTTGCCCATAGGCACACCCCCAGGTCCACCTTGACTAGATGACCTGACCATGGTTGACGGACGGTTAAGGGGCATGTTCTGGGGACCGCCGGATATTGACGAAGACCGATTAGACATGGCGAAACGCTCTTCACTGGACTTCCCGGCAGTAGCAAACTGGCCCATGTTGAAACTACCGGTAGCAGGCTTGCCACCGAATCCGGTAATGCCCAACCCAACAGATGCCTGACGAGGAGCGGTGGAGGAAGGAGGGCCCATGCCGCTAGCTGATGACTGTCTTCGGCCTGATCCGCCACGAGACATCGTGAAGTTCTGGTCGGTTGGCTCCATGCCGATGGCGTCAAGAGGAGGAAGAGAATCTGGCTTCTCCTTGCACACCGCCATGAATTGTAGGAGGAAGTCGCGGTCATATCTACCAACAATTCGTCAGAGGAAAGATTGATACTAAAAGCAAATTGTTCTAAACGATACCTGAACTTGCCATGCTTGGCATTGAGATTCAGCTCGACTTGAGGGCTCTGAATACCTTCAGGATAGTCAATACGTCCGAGGTCTTCGATGACTCTCGCAGTGGCCAACGCAGAAGGGAGAGGCGCAACGATGGGACCTCTAGTACCGGACAGATCGAGAGGACCTGGTCGCTTCTTCGCCTCATGGGGAGTAGGACTGGAAAGAGCTGTATCGAGGCGCAGAGGGGGTTTATCTTGTACCTTATCCCTCGTTTCTTCGTTAGCTGCGTCGTCAACTTCACCTTCTTCTGCTTCCTCAGGTTTAGCCTCCTCTTGCGCTGGAGCCTCTGCTTGTACCTCAGCTTCAGCCTTGGCATCAGCCTCAGCCTCAGCAGCAGCAGCAGCAGCAGCAGCAGCGGCGGCGGCGGCAGCCTCTGCTTCGGCCCTCGCCTTCTCTTCAGCCTCTTTCCTCTCGCGCTCCTTGTTATCAGCCTCTTTTCTCGCAAGCTCTTCGGCCTCCAGACGCATTCGCTCCTTCTCTTCCTCCTCCTTTCGTAGACGCTCCTTCTCTTCCTCTTCCTTCCTGGTCTGCTCCTTCTCTTTCTCTTCGTCCTCCTTCTTGCGCCTTTCGGCCTCTTCCTGCTCCTTCTGGAGCCTCACAACTTCCTCCTTCTGCTTCCGTATCCGCTCTTCCTCGTCACGCTTCGCCTTTTCTGCTTTTTGCTTCTTAGCTTTCTCCTCGTCATCCTTTGCTTTCTTTGCCTTTTCTTCCTCAGCCAAACGCCTCGTCTTGGCTTCTTCAGTTTCCATTCGCACCACTTTCCGCGCTGGAGAGCTCGGTACCACAGATATTGGCGATTGATATCCACTCACGCTTCCTGACGGGGTATGCTTCTTGAAATTTTCAAGGAGGACTTCCTGTCCGGCATCATTCTTAATGACTACCTTCCGCCCTGGTACAAATGGTTTCGCATTACGATCCATGAGGCCACCGGCTGCGCCGGGACCGGTGGACGATGCTGGAGTGGATGGTGGCGATGTCACCGAGCTAAGACTACTAGTGTGCATATGTGGTGACGGTGAAGGGACGGGGACAGATGCGGGTGAGAGTGTAGGGGTTCCGGGGGTGTGAAGAGAGGAAGGCGGATGGCGAGGCGACATAGGCATGCCAGGCTGTTGATGTTGGTGTTGGTGGGGAGGTTGATGTGGAGGTCCTTGCACACCTGGTGCATGTGGGTGCTGATGTTGTGGAGGTACATGGGGCATTTGCCACGCCTGAGGGTACATATACTCTGCCGGCATCCCAGGATACGAGTACTAAGACATTGAGAGTTGGTAAGTAGCAGGAGAATAAGAGGCTACACACTCACATAATAGGGTGTCCACCCTACAGGTTGACTTGGTAAACCAGCGGGTTGACCAGGGTGCGGAGGGCCCATTCTGGGACTCGGCATGCCTGCAGACATAGGTGTAGGAGGTGCACCAGGAGTGCCGGGGCCGCCCGGGGGTCGACCATTGGGCGGAGCGGAGCCATTTGGCACTTGCCGAGGATATACAGGAGAGCGCGGTGGGCCATTGACGCCTACGCCATTGGGCTGAGGCCGTAGGCCACCGGAAGGTACGAAGGGCTGGTAAGCATGGTTGCCGAACTGCGAGTTCTGAGGCGTATGCGAACCGGACGCTTGCGGTGGAGAGGGATGTTGTGGAAGGGAGGACGTCCGAGTCGATGGAGAGGAGACGGAATCTGATGGAGGTTGCGAAGATGGCCCGCTGCTCGACCCTTGGAATAACTTTTTCACGTCGAAAGCTGGCTTCGACGCTGACGATGGGGCTTTTACAGTTGATGATACAGATGTCGACGATGATGCAGACGGCTTCCCGTTCACGGCTGGCAATGATGTCGCTGTTGCTGTTACAGAACCGAAAGTTTTAGGAACTTCGGATTTTATTGGGGGTACAGAAGCAGGTGATGAAGAAATCGGTGCAGATGCATCGTCTATCGAACCGAAGGTCACTGCGGAGCCTACAGTCCAACATAGACATTAGCAAAATGCAATGAGACGGAATTTTTTTGAGACTCCATGTAAAATCAAATTGCACCGCAACCAAAGAGGCTTGCGTTAGCATCAGGTCGTAATATCTGTGAGGCGGGTACGCTCGGCAACGGGCGGCCGAGGCTGCGACAATGCCCAGTGCACGCCCGACGACGACGAACCACTTTGTGCCATCCACCACCCAACGGACCAACAAGACCCGACGCCACGCTGCTAACGAGAAGGAGCCGTACGTACCTGATTTTGGGGCGCCTACTGAGCTACGGGCACCAACACCATCCTTGAAGGATACGCCTTGTCCGAGGGTACTGGGTCGTCTAGAGTGAGAAGTGGTGGAGGTAGATGCACTTGCTGGCGCAGGTGACTGGGATCGGGGTGTCGGCGCAGAAGATGTATTCGGCGGACCCCTTGCCCAAGCTGACTTTTGCGAGAGCGGCGTCGAAAGCTTTGGTGCAGTTGCAGCAGAAGATTTGCTCATTCTTGAATACGAATAATAGAGGTTGGGCAGATGGTGTTTGGTGAGTAACGCTCCTTTTCAACCAAAGAAAGAAAACATACGAATTGTTGCGATTTGTCTCGGCGATTTGAGAGATAACTTTGTCGCGTGAAGGTCGGTCGTGAAGGATGACCTGCCTGCAGGCGAACGAATGGTCGCGAGTTGGAGGTTAAAGAGAAACACTGAAAATCGGATGCTGGATAAGACAGCAACCCGTTCGAGTCTTGTCCTGGTCGTGGACGGCAGCAAGTAAGACACACCGACTCCGCACAAAAAATCAGCCCGGTCCAACTCGGACCCCGGAAACCCTAAAGTCCACCCTTGCTCCTCTCTGCGGTGCCGTCTTTATTTGACATCATCCGAGTCTGACTCAACAAAACATTTCGAACAAATAAGTTCACAGGTATCTGAATTACTAGGAAAGCCTGCCAGTGAGCGATTCGCGTAACAAACCTAGTACAGCTTCTGATGAACAAAGGTTGTTCTTAACCTCAAGGTAGTCCACTTTACGTACAGAAAAATAATGCAACATATGTCAAACAATTGTACGGAGAAACTGAGCGGTCCATCGTGCTAGGCCTCAAGGCCGGCTAATATTCCCGGCGTATACAACAGACCTCCGAGATAGATGAAATCCAAATATCCGGAAAGGGTTCAAAGCAAGATAGGGAAGACATGGATCAAACCCACAGCATGGCGATTGACATTGACGTATAGCACTCGTCACAAATATCTCACCAGGGAGGAGTTCATCCTCGCACACGCTCACATCTTCGCTTTGATTTCCTTCAGTCGCGCCCCCTCGATGCTTTCATCTGATAGATAGATTAGAGACAACGCCACGGATGAAGCAAGGAAACACACAATTTTGATGGAAAAGCCTGTCGTCAGGGACAGCGACGAGGTGAGTGTGTATGCAAGAGGCATCCACCATCTCACGGGTGATGTCCTTGATCGTCGGTGCGCCCAGCAATCGCATGTTCATCTCAAATTCATCCTACAGAAAAGTGTGAGCATACGTTCGCTGGCATGGGTGCTGATATACCTGAAGAATCTGAAGCGCCTTGTCCACTCCTTCTGGTCCATAACTGGAGAAAGCATAGAGGAATGGTCGACCAACACCCACTGGAAGTGACAGAATTCAGCGACATGGCGGACTCAACTGAGGGCAAATCCATACCAGCGGTAGCTCCCAGAGCAACAGCTTTGATGACATCGGTAGCCCGACGGACACCTCCATCTACGAACAGCTGGAATTTCTCGTTCGGGAACTTCAACCCCCGCTTTTCACCCAATTTCTCGACGACCTCAACCAGGACCTCAATACCAGATCGTGCAAAATCGAGCTGACGGCCACCATGATTTGATAGAACAACTCCAGCCATTCCGTGATCGTACGCCTCCAGTGCATCTTCCCAGCATTGTACGCCTTTCAGGATCAAAGGCATTTTTGTGATGCTCTTGAACCACTTAAGGTCATCCCAGCATAATCCTGGGTCTATAAACGACTAAGGAGATTATCAGTTGGACTTCGAAGGCCAGCATGTATACAGGAAGGACATACACTGATCGCTCGCGCAGCGCCTTGAGATCGGTCAGCTTTTTCATTATTCCTGTTCATCTCGTCGGGCTCTTCAGCTTCGAATTTCTGGCGCATGTCCTAAAGAATTTTCGGAATGTAAGGATGCAAACATACGGCAGAAAGAAGGTCTCGTACCTTTTCACGACGACCGAGTTGTGGGGCGTCAACTGTGATGAACAGGCCTTTAATTCCACGCTTCTCTGCGTGTTCCACGAACTGCTGAGTGATCTTCCTCTCTTTATTCACATATCTGACAAATTCCGCATGTCTGAGTTTGATGCGATACTAGGCTGTATGGAATACACCCACAACTGAAGGAACTGGACTTGGCCTGGTTGTGCAGCATCGACAATTTCGTCAAAGGCACATGACGCCAGCGTCGGAATCTTGATACAGATTCCAAATGTTAGGTCTGAGCATCGGGCCAAATGACGACCTGACGAACCATTTGAATGACATTATGTTTTGCTGCTGCTCTCGTCAAGTTCAGCTCCCCATCCGGATGGCCGAGTTTACCGAGTGCCGTGGCGGTCTGATTGAATTCAAATTTACGAAATCAACATTACCGTAGAGACCAAATTCACCCATGGGTACGCACGATGTACAAAGGCATACTTGAAGAATGCCCAAGAATCTTCGTCGACCAATCGACTTTGGTGACGTTGCGAAGAATTCGCGGACGGAACCATATTCTGTACCAGGTAAATCTGATTGATAGGCCAACTACAAGAGAGCCAATGCAACGCACCGATGATATGCTGCGTGGTTCTCACGAACCGTTATTTCGTCGTCCGCTGCCGAGCTGTAATATGCCCAAGCTTTCTCGTTCATAACCTGTCTAGCGATAGCCTGAAATCATAGTTATGCTATCAGTCATTATGGAGCATAATCAAAGTATCAACAATGTTTACCTCAAAATCATGTAGGTTGAGAATCTCGGAGAGCGGCGGACGTTGATTAACCCTTTCTTGACGGGCCTTTTCTTCGTCCGTGATCTTGATCACAACCTTCTCAACGGTATCCAGATCGACACCACCCAACCTGGCATCACCTTTAGTTTACTGTCTTACAGCGTTCTGTGAATATACACACTGCTTCTCTGGTGGTAGATTCTTGGTGATAGCATCCGGGGGATGTATGGGGTCATATTCGGCACTGCGAACGTACGTTCAGAAATCGCCGACCACCAAAACCGGAACGTTGACATACGTAGCGTCCTTGCCTGCATACTTCAAAATAATTTTGGACCCCCCTGAGGTATCAACATTAATCATTCACAAACGTTTCCTTGGAGTGATTTGAACCCAACGTACCCGGATGATCTACAGGAGGTTCAGCCGTAAGTCGCTTAGTCACATACAATGAATATACACACCGTCCAGAAACTCAGTAACATCATAAACCTTGCCTGTGAAGCAAGTCTTAGTCAAAGTTCCAATGTAAGATACGTGCTACTGACCGTGCACGATGATCCAACAACTTTCTCTTGTGTTGTGCTGTGCAACCTCCTTTCCAGAGTACACCTTCGCTTGAGCACTCATCGTTGATAAACCGATATAAGACGTCCAAGAGGTCGTTCAGCCGTCCAGATGAGGTTGTTTGTCTTCGGAAATTGGGTCCCTGCCATTTGTTAGATCCTGTTGAATGCCGCGAAAGGTCTGGACGGAGGCCCGTGGAGTGCGGCTGGGTCCGGGCCGTATAGCCACCACACTCCCGTGACCGCTTTCGGCAGCCCGACACTGAGGGAGAAAGATTAGCTCGGAAAGGTGGGAAAGTTCACAAAAGCGTGGTATGAGCTCGGGGAAAAGTTGCACACAGATGGCAATGATAATGGTACAACAGAATTTATGATTGTGTAGAAGGAATGACACGGTACAAATGCATGATGCTGATATGGACCTAATGCTGAGTATGAGAGACAGACAAAATGCTTCTATAGAGGACGCTCCCAATGAATACTAGCTCCAAAAACCGACAAGGCAATATCTTCTATACAACCTCGAATGCTGTACCTCCTGCCCGCGCATCGAGTGAGACAACTTCGCTGAGGCCTAGAATGAATGAGGTCAGATTCAAATCCGGATCGATTGTTACATTGGTGTGCACTTACCCATCACCTCGAAGAATGCCTTAGGATCCAGTCCCTGGGCAGAAGAGTGATCTGTGCCTGTCTTCTTCAGAGACCTCATGGCAGCACGAATACCGTGTACGGCCGCAACGCAGGACACAAGGGAGAAGACTAGCAAGTAAGGAAATTCAGTCTAGGCTCCCAAGACTGTATGAGAAACGGAGATAACGCACTAATGATCTTCGCGCCATATTCCTCGGCCTGTTGGCATGTGAAGGACGGGGTGAGACCGCCGGAGATGACGTTCACGAGTACGGGCTTTGGTGCGAGCGCGGCGACAGTGGACTTAAGGAGTTCAGCGGTCTTTACACCCTCAATGAAACACACATCTGCACCGGCGTCGGCGGCGAGCTTCAGGCGGGTGAGAGCCTCATCCATGCCGAGCACTTGCGCGGAGTCGGTACGGCCGATGATAACCTGATAACACTGAATGAGAGATAGGAAAGGGACCAGGGTGAAAGATGACATACGAAGTCGGAGCCTCCAGGAATAGAGTCACGAGCGATAACCGCTGCGCGGATACGAGTGATGAACTCTTCCCTCGAGACAACTTGCTTGCCCATCAAGTGACCACAGCGCTTGGTCTGCACTTGATCCTCAATGTGGCAGGCGGCGAGACCAACGCGAGCATACTTGGTAACAGTGCGAGCAACCATTGCAGGGCCACCGAATCTAAAGATAATATTTAGCATTGAAACTTCCAAAATAAGGCTGAGATCAACGTACCCAGTGTCAGCATCCGCGATGACAGGGACGGTAGGGTTGATTGCTGCGTGCATCTGACCTGCCTCTACGAAGTCGTTGAGAGTGGCGATTGCCAAGTCGGGCATGCCAAGACGGGAAGCCGTAGTGGCGGCACCGCTAAGTAGCGAGAAGATGAGTCAAGTTCTTGGAGACTCCAAAAATGTAAACCAACCTCTGGTACAAACAGTCGAATCCAGCCTCCAGGGCACAACGAGCACTGATACCATCGCAGATACCAGGGGCAACCTATGAAAGTATCTGAGTAAACGAAAATTCAGGTAGACCATGGTCTTACCACAATGCCGGGCCTCGCGAGCATCTGGCGGAGACGAGTCGAGGGGTTCAAAGAGAGAGGTCCCTCAAGGAAGTTCTTGGGGTCGAGACGAGCGTTGTAGTAAACGTTGCGGGGAGCATCGCTTGTCTGAGAAACTGGGTTAACCTCCACAATGGTTGTGGCGGGGGCGGATGGCTCAGAGGTTCCGAAGAGTTCAAGTCCAGGCATTTCTAGTAAAATGAAGGGTTGGGTGGGGGAGAAAGTTGAGAAATGTACAAAGAGGAATAGAAGCACTGGAGAGAAGACTGGGAAATGAGTCGACGAAGGATGAGACTCTCGTTTCACCCTTTATATAAGGGCTAACACCAGTATGGAAGAAGGAGCTACCATTGCGCCGAGACTCATCTTCCGATGAAGAAGTGATAATTGGGGTAAAACACAACGACGGATACGATCGCTTGGCGGGACGAGTCCGCCCATTGGCTCCAAGGAGGGCGTACCACCGACTTCACCTGGAGTTTAACCTGATCCGGCATGGCGGACATAGTCAAAGGGAGATGAAGCGGCGATAACAGAGTGGGCTGATCTCAAAATACGTCAAAAAGCGAAGTTTTTAGGTATTCTGTCACTCGGAAGACATCGAGCGGTTGCTGCCTGTACACGACCGTGGCCTGAACGCTTGGCAAACCCCACAATTAGTAGTTGCTGCCCACATTAGACTTGATTGACCCACCAGCGTTCCATAGCACATTCGGATACATCTCCAGTATTGGTATTGACGATAGCCACTGCGGCCATGATAACATGAGACTCTACAACCGTCAACGACTTTTCGACTGCTGACGCGGGGTTAGAGCGGGTTCAACCGTCTAGGTGCCCTTGGAGGGTCCATTACGGAAAGCAATCATCCCAGAACAGTCGCCCATGAGGGTCTCGGCCACTGCGCGCATGCTCATCTTGCCACGAAGGAGCCTGAGTGAGACGTTAGAGACCTCAGTCATCCATGTTCAGCAACCTTGCCCTCTAGGCGATTCAAGGTTGACTATCCGCCTCCCTGACAGTACTACATTAGAATAAAAGTTAGTCACCTAATTGTAGAATGCAAATATAGGAACATACGCCAAGTATTCTAGGAGAGGGTTCGTCACGCAAGCGGCTGGCCGCACGATGTTGCGTTGCAACTACACGGAGGTCGTCGAGCTCATCTGTAGAGGATCCCAGCGCAAGTAGAGGGTGGGGGGTATAAAGGGAGAGAGGATGTGGCGTTCAAGCTCTTTCACTGGCATATGTTGCAGCTCTGTCTCCATATGACCTACAGTCGAGCAGGTCTAACACCGAGCGTCTCCAAGGCCAGACGAGTAGATGAAATGTAAGCTTTACCGGTAGTCACTCCGAGTTTCCGCAAGTACGTCGGGATTCAATTGAAAGATATACCCCTCGAACACAGCAGCGCCGAGTGTGCGGACAATGTGTCCAGAACTTGATCATGATCATGATACAGAAAGCGTTGAGCGCGGTAACTCAATGTGGCAATTCCCGTTCTTTGTTTATGCTCGTTTGGAAACTTACGCATTAGGGTATACGGGCGCCAGTTGACTTCGACTTTTACTTTTAACACTCAGGCTTAACCGCCAACTTTTGAAGTTGAAGATCCAGTGCCAGTAATCTTTTCTTTTGGCCTGTTACATATGTTCAATACTAGCATCAGCTATGCACTCCTTGGAAGGGCCAAGTTTGCACGTCTGTTACAAGCCATCGCTGATGCTGTCACCCAAGGTACTCGTGTATCCAGCGCACTGGGTACTCTGGTTATACCCGCAATCTGCATCACCTTACCAAATCAACGGTTCCTTTTAGAAATCTGGGCTGTTCTTTATGCATGTGAGCCAGTCAGCTCAATAAGCATAGTGCAATCGAGTTCTCGCTACTTCCCACAAATTTCTGGCGGCGTTAAAGAGGACTTCGACGTTGTATGGTTCGTTAGTATTCTCGGCACTCTAAAAGTTTCTTACAACCCGATCACTAGACCCTGGTAAGATTCTGCCTGAAGGGTCGAGTAACCCAGGACAGACGATGTGTATAGCGTTGCCCCCAGGAGGAACAATGTCGAGCATGCCCACAAGCATACAGATTTTAACTGTTCTCAGTCCGCGCATGAAATCATGGAATGGAATACTTCTAACAATTGATTCGAAGATTTTCTCGAGTTATAGGTCCTGCGATCTAACCCCGTTGACACAATGGTGTCCTACTACAAGCGGAGGCCCTTTGCAGGGTGATCTCCTCATGGTGGACATTGAAGCCATCTGCGCACTTCCAACGGGGCGCACTCCCCCCTCCGCTTAGGAATGTATCTATTTCACGCGGGCTCCGCCCATTCCGCCGAGGATACTTAAGATATTCCCTCGAAGGCAACAAAGTCTCGCCATCTGCTAGTCACCCCCCGGACTCCTGCTTTCACACTCAAAAAATGTCGAACGTTCTCACAGGCCCTCAAGTTTCCGAGCACAACAGCAGAGACAGCTGCTGGATCATTGTGCACGGTATGTTGTCACATAAGCTTGTTCAGGCGATCTAAACTTAGTATGGTTCTTATGCAATAGGCAAAGTCTACGATGTCACTGAATTCTTGGATGGTAAATGTTCGTTTATACATGTCTTGATTGCAACCTAACATCTTGTAGAACACCCCGGAGGCAGCAGAATCATCCTTAAATACGCAGGGGCGGATGCGACGTACGTATTCAAATCTCGATGATTTCCTTCAGAGTCTCATAGCATGCACTTTAGTGAGGCATATGAGCCTATCCATCCCCCAGATGCTATTACCACCAACTTGCCCGTAGAGAAGCAGTACGCATTAGAGTTACTTCGTTTCACATATCCTGATCAGCATCGTCTATAGTCTCGGAGTGATTGATGCTAGCACAGTCGCACAGGTCGTCAAGGAAGTTACTGAGGAAGAAAAACAGAGGCAGCTTGCCGTTGCCGCTCGCCCTCCCCTCGAGAATGTTCTCAACATGCACGACTTTGAGGTAAGACGCCGCTACACTTCAGAAACGTATTTCGATGTTTAAACAAATTGTGCAGGTCATTGCAAAGGCTGTCATTCCCGAGAAAGCATGGGTGTGTGGTCACCATTCTATGTAATCGTGTCATGTAACTGAAAGACTGCTTCTTTGACTAGGCCTACTACTCCTCAGCCTCTGACGACGAGATCACCATACGTGAGAATCGTACTGCGTTCCAAAGGCGAGTCAACCATACGATCTATAAGCCGTCTCTGTAAAACTAATTATCATTACTCAATCAGAGTGTGGTTCCGTCCACGCATCCTTCGCGATGTCTCAACCGTCGACTGGTCAACGACCATCCTCGGCCAAAAGTCAAGCCTTCCGCTTTACATTGTAAGTTTAGCAAAAGTCATACTTCAGTTTCGTATACTAATACTACTTCTAGTCCGCTACTGCTCTTGGAAAGCTCGGTCACCCTGAGGGTGAACTGACCATCACTCGCGGTGCTGCGAACCACGGCGTCATTCAAATGGTAAGATACAATTTATGGCTATTTGCTGACAGTGACATTCATCTCCATCGTTCCGTACAGATTGCCACCCTCGCCTCATGCTCGTTCGACGATATCATCGACGCCCAGTCCAACAACCAGACGTTCTTCGTTCAACTCTACGTCAACAGGGATCGCGAGATTACTAAGAGATACGTTCAGCATGCTGAGGCTCGTGGTGTCAAGGGTCTTTTCATCACTGTCGATGCTCCTCAACTCGGTCGCCGTGAAAAGGACATGCGCATGAAGCAAGTCGATGACTCTGCAGGTGCTGAGGTCCAGAAAGGCCAGGATGTTAAGAAAGATCAGGGTGTCGCCAGGGCCATCAGTGTATGCGTTCTTCGTCCCTGTATTACTTATGCGAGACTGACAGGTTGTCATAGTCCTTCATCGACCCAAGCCTCTCATGGAAGGATATCCCATGGTTCCGCAGCATTACCAAGAGTAAGTCTGTCATCTCTTCGAGTAAGCCCCTTAGCTAACAAGCTAACAAATTTTACAGTGCCCATCATCTTGAAGGGTATCGCTACCGCCGAGGATGCCATTCTCGCATACGAGGCTGGTGTCCAGGGTATCGTTCTGTCCAACCACGGTGGTCGTCAATTAGATACCGCTCGCTCCGGTCTCGAAGTCCTCGTCGAAGTCGTTGCTGCCCTCAAGGCCCGCGGCTACTACCCCGATCCCAAGTTCGAGATCTTCGTCGATGGTGGTGTCCGCAGGGCAAGCGATGTCCTTAAAGCGATCGCCCTCGGTGCCAAGGCCGTTGGTGTTGGCCGTGCCTTCCTCTACGCCTTCTGCGCGTATGGCCAGGAAGGTGTCGAGCGTGCTATCCAGATCTTCCGCGTAAGTCCTTATTCGACAGGTTGGCGTAATCAGCTTGTCTGAGTATTTGCGTTATTAGGACGAGTTCGAGATGAACATGCGTCTCTTGGGTGCTCGCACCATTGACGATTTGTGCCCGGAGATGGTCGATGCCGGTGCGCTCGGCCAACACATTGTCACCGTTCCTCAGGACAACCTCTTCAACTCGACTTGTGAGTTAGTCCTATCTTCCGTTGTATCGTCGCTTACTCGCGGATATCCATGTGTAGACCAACCATTACAGATTACCAAGCTCAAGCTGTAAGTTGTAGACGTTGGTTGCGGACAATCATAGATTTGGGTACAGGGCCTTGTACATTATCATCCTTGTATATCACACGTGTTCATCGCTGTATTTTATGATACCTCACAAATCAATTCTCCTGTTGCATATACGCGGGGAGCCCTCCACAGGACTGCGAAGGACGAAGAAATTCAAGAATTGCGTCGGGTATTGAATTAAATACAGGGTATGAATAGTATCAATCGTTGGTGAGAGCGGTATCTCTCGAAGTCCGTGCATCATGTGACAAAGATAGCACCAACGCTCGCCACGCAGCACATCGCTACACAAATCGTCGAGAAGATGCTAGTGCTGGACGGCAATTGCGCCCAGATGTAACACATAGTGCCCACCATGGCAAGGACGAAGCCGACAATTGACAAGAGCATGCATATCGTATGGCAGTTCTCTAGTAGCAGGATTGGGGGCGAGCCACGACGGAAGGGTCCCGCCTGCTCCAAATGAGGATCTGTGGAGAATATGGGACGATCAGGGTATTGGGAAGATTTTGGACTCTCTCCAAGCTCAGCCTTGATTTCGTCGTGCGTCGCTTCATCCAGGCGGAAGCGCACAAGGAAGAATGCAGCGATGAACGACATCATGGCTTCGAAAGTCGTTCAATGTAACACTACAATCAAATTGGTGAATGTATGTACTCACCTGCAAATATATGTACCACTAGTGCACTGGCTAGCCCAGTATTGGCCGCTTGCACTGTCCGCGATACGTTGGTTTTATCATCAGGTGTGACATTACCAATCAGTTGAGCTTCGATTGCCGCAAAGAACGTTGTCTACGTGTAGAGATCGTCAATAACAGCTTCATTGAGTATTCGAAAGTGTCACTCACGATAACGCTGATTAATTGAAGGCGATCTTGCCACGTGTTTATTAATTCTTTCATGGCCTTCCTTTTCGCGTCTGCGTCAGCCTTATTCTGATCTTCCTGACTCCCTAGCAATGAAAATCCATCAGATTGACCTCAGGACGGGAGACTGGTATTACACTTACATTTTCGGTCCTGAGTATTTCGCACCTTTGCATGCAAGTCATACTGAGGAGAAGCAGCGTAGTCCGTCGTGTTGGTGCCTATACGAGACAGGACTATGGGTGTGTCGACCATAACGTGATTGCCCCCATCCGGAGTAAATGGGCGAGGGGTCGTATCAAGTGGTCTTGAAAGACCTCTGAATAGTGTACGGGCTATATATCCATTCAGAGAATGTATAACAGATAGCTGGAAGGGACATGCTCACCGCCAGTCATAATCAGTACGTGTTGGGAGGTTGAAGTATGCGTAGTATTTGCTTTGCGATTTAGAAGACCTATATGACATTGGCGGAGACGCTTGGAGAGGAGCCCCATGCCACTTCGTCCGAGGAGCACTGCATCAGCCCCGGACTAGCCCTGACTAGCCGCGCATTTAGTTGAGCTGGAATGATAGAGAAGTGGAGCGCAGTGTTTTACCATGCGGGTTCATCGGATATTTGGGAAAAAAAATACGCTGCTAGTACTGAGCTCATCGATATCGATTGTAACTAGACTGCAAAGGTTTGTGAAGGTAGGAATAGGACGCATATACGTACAACCTACATCTTTTCGGTGATGTCGGGTCCAAGCGGGAGAGGTGCTGAGAGGTGCTCGTCGTCGACAATTAGCGACGTGTTTTCGACGGAATCATGAGACTCAGTGACTCGGATCAATGTATGTTGGATCGCTGTGATCCGAGTGAGGCGGGGCGCTCAATACCCCGAAGGCAAGTCGCTCTAAACACCGTCACGAAACACCACGCAGCATCCTTTGAAATATCACTGAAATGGTCGTAGCTGTGTCCAGACTGTGACTCGCAAATAATCCTGCTATTTCACACACCAGGAAGACTTTTCTGCAGAATTTTCAGATGGCGAAACGAGACCAGTGAATATTACATACTAATAATAGCCTACATTCTATAGTATGCCCTCGGCACTGTCAGAACTCATGCAATGAAGATAGCACCTATGCTCGCTACGCAGCACAGCCCTACACAAGCCGTGGAGAATATGCTAGCACTCAAAGGTAGCTGATCCCAGATGTAGCACATAGTGCCGAACATTGCGAGGGCGAAGCCGACCATAGAAGCCAGCATGCATAACGTGTGGCAATTCTTCAGCAGATGAATGGGGGGCGCGCCTCGGCTCAGGGGCCCAACCTGCTCCAAATGGGGATCTGTAGTGAATATAACTTGGAGACCAGCGTATTCGGAAGGTTTGGGGCTCTCCCCTCGCTCAGCCTTGATTTCGTCGTGTGTTGCCTCATGTAGGCGGAAGCGTACGAGAAAGAAAGCAGCAATAAAAGACATGATAGCTGTAAAGGATAGCGAATAAGACACACAAAACATTTTTGCAAAATCACGGACTGACCTGCAAAGACATGCACAACGAGGGCACTCGCGAGACCGACATTGGCAGCTTCTGCTATACTCGATACATCGTTCTTATCATCGGGTGTGACGATACCAAGTAATTGAGCTTCAATTGCGGCGAAAAATGTCGTCTGGAAGTATATATCGTCAAGAAGTTTACGAACAAGCAAATAAGAACGATTGCTTACGATCACACTGATCAGTTGCAGACGATCCATCCATGAATTGATTAACTCTTTCATCGCTTTCCTCTTTGCCTGTAGGTCGACCTTGTCCTGGTCTTCCTGACTCCCTATCATCGATTGAACTTCTGTTAGAACGATTCAAATGCAGCGATCATCACCACACTCACATTTCCGGTCAGACGGAATGCCCAAGTTCTGTACCCTTGTGCGGGGGTCATACTGAGGAATGGCAGCGGGATCTGTCGCATCGGTGCCCACACGGGAAAGGAGTACTGGCGTCTCCACAAAAACATGATTTGGCCCATCATGGACATACACACGAGGATCCGGATCAGGGAGTATAGTAGTCCGGCCTCTGCCAGTGAATATCCTATGTGCTGAAGAATAATCAGACACGGGCAAAGTCAAGCAGAAATTAAGGGCAAGCCTCTCACCGTTGGCCATTTCGACGGGTGGTATGGTGGGGGGGATTCGGAATCTGTATCGCTTCACATATTCTTCTAATATATATAAGGGACGTTTGCAGTGATGCGTGGGTTTGAAGTGATCTGTGCCACTCCTTTGTCTGCGGGGCGCTGCATAGATATCATCAACTTGTCAACATAGCCGCACATGCAGTTGCCAGGGTCCACTGCCTTGTCTTCTTACCGGCCCCCACGGGGATTGCACGGCTCCCAGACCAATGATGCACATACACATGGGGGAAAGTCTGGTAAAGTGCTGTGATGCTTGCTCGGATCGGATGGATTTGACGGGACGTGCTCTCTCATTAATGCACCGGTATACAAGCGAGATGGGCCAGACAAGGTAGACACGTGTAGTAAAACACATCCCGATCAGAGCAACGAGTGTGTCCCAGCCCCAAGAACGATGTGCTGTTGACGCAATCACGAGAAGCATCCAGTCGAGAACTGTTCGAGAGTCGATATGAACTATAACTTAGCCGTGGTTTGCACACCGGAGAAGTTTAATTGAAAGTTGAGGCGGGGAGCGATGGCACAGCTGCTGTGCAGCTGTCCATCATCATGGGAACCAATTGGACTTTAGGATACATTAGCGCACAAAAATACAAGAGAAGAGAGTAGTAAGATAAGAATAAATCACCACGCGGTTGCATTAGCAATTACCCAAGCCTCATGTCTAAACGCTGCTACTGCCTCCGCATCACTGTCTCGATCTGCCCTCCACTCCCTCCGTTCCAGGTAATTGGCGAGGTCGCTGAAGCTTACCGCGCATTCGCGATGACCCTGAGGAAATGCGCGAAATACCTCGCGGTGAGTGAAGATGGTTTCCAGATAGTCGCCGCCCGTGGTTGGGAAGCGATCTGAGGAAAGTTGCTCGAGGATTTGGCGAAGAAGAGCGCAGCCGGAGGGAGCTGGCACGTTTACGATAGGCCTTGAGCATTGCGGATTTGGCTTTAGGTTTATAGTCAAGGTCAAGGTCATCGAATGTAAGTAGCGAAGTCGAGAAGAAAAGGGGGGACGGGCAACGTGCTTGGTAAGGGGTGTCCTCCATGAGGGGCATATCGGAGATGAAGGCATTGAGACCTCTTGCAGGGACGTATAGTTCGTTTGGTTTGTTCTTTGCCATTCAAGAAAACCTCACGTCAACATCCAGGTGTGCTGTCCGAGTGGGAGTGACTCACCCCAGCTACAACATTCCAGGAACCTTTCAGAGACATGCTCTCAAGAAGCGCAGACAAATGATGGTCGAGATCCATCATCTACATGACGCACAGTGAGTACATTGCTAACGCCTCACTCCTAGAGACTTACCTCTGTGGTGACGGCACTGGTTGAGGCGTTCATAATTCTGGAGGAATAGAGGCAGAGTAAAGTGTGCGTGCTGATGTTGGCTGCGTTGACTCACTGGTTTTGTACAGGAAAACCACGCCTATGCGAGGAGGAAGCCTCGTTGCTGACTCACACATGTTTTTTATCGATCAAAAGCCTCGAGGCACGCGTCAGGCATTACAGCAGATTACAGCACCCGCAGCGCTTCCATAGCTGAGCACACCAATTTGGTGATGACAGAGTATATGCAATGGGTTCACCACGTTTTCTCACCGGCCAACTACACCTGTAGTTGGGATCTAAGTATCCGAGTACACAATAGTGCATTATATGTGCTGGCCTGATGAAATTATAGGTGAGCGATAGGACACAATATGCGGATAAGAGAAGAAAGGATCAAGAACTTCGGAAAATGAATATGAAAGCCTCAGAGAGAAGATAACGATACCGATTTTACGGCAAACGTGGTCATGCAGGAGCGCAGACGGGATACCGTCGGCCTCCTGTCAGATTATGCAAGTAGTGATACGAGATATTATCGTCACAGGCAGTGTTAAGAGCACGAAAGTAGGATCAACTCACCTGAGAGCAGTAAGAAGCGACGGCATGTCCAGATTGAATCAGCATATAGCTGAGGAACCAAAGTTGTGACGACAGTTCAATTTATAGAGCACTCGATTTTTTGATGTTCTGGATTCAGCTCATGCCCACAAAGTCTGCCCACAAAGTCCCAGAAGAACGATGATGCTGGTAGCATGTCTCATTTCGCCCAGTTGATACAGGACAAATCCAAGGGCGTAGAGCAACACTCCCCAATGAGACTGTCGTATCCCTGAGAGCCAAGACTGTGCAGTCTATTCGTCGCTTCCGCCATAGAACATTTGCCTGGTGGGATGTGGGTAGTCGAATAGTACGTGAAAGCCGACGACCGATTTTCTGTTCAAACTAGGTTCAATACGTTAAGCGACGTGAATTGCTCGACCGACAGTGCTTGTTGAGAAAGAAGAGCAACCAAAAGTCACAGGGAGCGAGTGTTAGACATTTTCCGGAGGGGTGGTTGATGATTTGCTGGTCACAGTTACGCCGTAGGGTAGGAGAATCGGGAAGGCAGTAAACACGCAAGAGACGGCAAGAATTTTCGTCGTTCTGATGTTTCCAGTTTCGTCAAATGTCCAAATTACAGAAACTCATCCTGAATTTGCTTGAGGGAGGAAGGGAAGATGTGGCTTTTTCAAAACAAAGCGCTGGGTACACAACTCGGCAGGCGCGTCCGTGTAAGTTTCCCCTTAACCTCTTGAGTCTTGACTCTTCTTACCTCCTGCTCGTTGCGGTCTAAAGTATTCACAGAACATCGTGGTAGCTGTTCCCGTTCCCGCTAGATATGGACGACCCGATATATTACGCGAAGAACGAGTACATCGAGACAGTTGGTATTCATCAGACCCCTTGTCTTCCAGACTTTTCTCTAATCTCGTTTTTCTAGGATACTGGGAACAAAGTTTCTAGACGTGCAACAATCGCCGGTCCTCAGAATATCATTCTGGGCGGTAAGACTATCATTGCCAGCGGGGCTATCATTCGCGGGGACCTCCGGAGGACGGGTCCTGGACATGCGGTGGTCATTTCGCTCGGCAGGTATTGTCTGGTAGGTGAGGGATGTGTCATGAGGTATGCCAATCAGTCTTCATGCTATGGGCTTGCATTGAAACATACGTTTGCCAGGCCACCGTATAAGACTTATCGAGGGAACTTCAACTACTACCCGATGAAAATTGGAGATCATGTCCACGTTGGCGCAAACACCATCGTCGAAGCAGCACAAATCGGCAATCACGTTGAGATTGGGAAGAATTGTGTAATTGTGAGTATCTGGCATCCATATCTGTGCGGGACGTTTACGAACGGTTATTCAAGGGAAAATTTACTATCATCAAAGACTGCGCGAGGATAGCAGACAATACGGTCGTTCCTCCAAATACAGTAATACCTGCATTATCATTGTTCGGTGGTTCACCAGGTACGTCGTATCGTGTCCTACCTCAACTGCTTTTATTGACGCTCTCGCAGGTCGGTTCCTCGATGACCTCCCGGAATCAACACAAGAGATTGTAGAAGCCATGACCAAACAGTACTACACTCGCTTCCAGCTACATCCGAACGACCGGTCGTGACGTTTTCCCTGTTCCTCAACCATGTATACCCTGTTTACAACGATACCTTTGAGCCATATTGATGCCGTTCAGCGAAGCTTGGTCGTCTTGTGAGTACTCTTTGACGCATTCTGATGCCAGAAGGATGAACAACATAGAAGTCAAGCCCTGACTTTGGTCACAGAATGATGTGCACCAGGCTGAGGATCATCCAATCCTGAACATATACCGCCTTCGGGAGCTTTCTTCGTCTTGCTAAACGGATCGTTTGGCACAGGCAAATTTCTCTATATTATTTAGGCTGTACAGTAGTCTATTCCAATAAATTTCTATTTTTCCCCTATGTTTTTGTGTGAGCGTTTCGTGAATGTTCGATGAGGTTCGGGCGTCGTCCACTTCGACGGCCGGGTCGCATTGAGGTCACGCCGGGCAAAGCCGACTTACGTACGAGCGTCTAAATATTTTCTCGAGCCTGAAAACCCGGCCGCTGTTAGCGCCTCCCAACCTCCACCTTTCCCCTCCCCTCCATTTCCAACTCTCTTCGTTTCTTTCTACTCTCTTCGTCACGATGTTCACCCTTGCCCGCTCAGCGCGCTCAGCCGTCTCTCGCAGCGGCAGCTATGCAGGTCTTCCGCGGTCAATGATCGCGAGGAACATGAACTCAAAAGTTAACGGTATGTTTAGCTCACACGGTTCTCTAGTTTCCCCCAGCAAATCTCAACATGTTCGTTGTGGAATAGGTCCCGTTGTTGGTATTGACTTGGGAACGACGAACTCTTGCGTATCAATCATGGAGGGTCAGACCGCACGGGTGATCGAGAACGCGGAGGGTGCGCGGACGACACCGTCCGTCGTCGCTTTCACCAAGCACGGCGAACGATTGGTTGGTCTGCCAGCTAAGCGTCAGGCTGTCGTCAACTCCGCGAACACCGTCTTCGCTTTCAAGCGTCTCATCGGGCGCAAGTTTAGCGACCCTGAGGTTAAGGAGGATGCGAAGCATTGGCCTTTCAAAATCGTCCCCACGTCAGACGGCCGACCAGCGATAGAGGTTGATAACGGTGGAAAGAGGCAGGCATTCGTGAGCATTCTTGGTGTTTTGCCGGCTTAGCTACTGCTCAACGTTTTTTGTAGTCTCCCGAGGAGCTGTCGTCTATGGTCCTAACCAAAATGAAGGAAACTGCTGAGCAATTCCTCAACAAGAAAGTGAAGTAAGCACATATTTTGCTGCATTGAAGCTTGACCTAATCTGTTGATTTTTAGCCATGCTGTCGTTACCGTTCCTGCGTACTTCAACGACGCTCAGCGGCAGGCAACGAAGAATGCGGGCCAAATTGCTGGTCTCGATGTCCTCCGTGTGATTAATGAGCCGACAGCTGCAGCTCTTGCTTACGGTCTGGACAAGGCTGATAACGCCGTCATCGCTGTCTACGATCTTGGAGGTGGTACCTTCGATGTCTCCATCCTAGAGATGCAGAAGGGTGTCTTTGAGGTCAAGTCGACTAATGGTGACACTCACCTTGGCGGAGAGGACTTCGATATCGTTCTCGTTGAACACCTCCTGAAGGAGTTTAAGAAGGACTCTGGTATGGACCTCAGCAAGGAGCCAATGGCGATCCAGCGTATTCGTGAGGCTGCCGAAAAGGCGAAGATTGAACTCTCGTCAACTTCTCAGACTGAGATCAACCTGCCCTTCATTGCGGCGGACGCGTCTGGTCCCAAGCACATCAACACAAAGATCCTCCGCTCGCAGTTCGAGAGCTTAGTTGCTCCTCTTATCCAGCGCACGCTTGATCCGTGTAAGAAGGCGCTGTCCGATGCCGGTATCAAGCCCAGCGAGATCAACGAGGTCATTCTTGTTGGTGGTATGACCCGTATGCCCCGTGTTGTCGAGACTGTCAAGTCTATTTTCGGTCGTGAGCCCAGCAAGGGTGTTAACCCCGACGAAGCCGTCGCTATTGGTGCTTCCATTCAGGGTGGTGTCCTCGCGGGAAACGTCACCGATATCCTCCTTCTAGATGTTACTCCCCTGTCTCTCGGTGAGTTCTTGTAGTCATCTCAGAAATCTACCCAAATTCTAATTATGCCACAGGTATTGAGACTCTTGGTGGCATCATGACCAAGCTTATCTCTCGTAACACAACCATCCCCACGAAGAAGAGCCAGACATTCTCCACGGCTGCCGATGGCCAGAACGCCATTGAAGTCAAGATCTACCAGGGTGAGCGTGAGCTCGTCCGTGACAACAAACTCCTCGGCAACTTCAACCTCGTCGGCATTCCTCCTGCGCCCAAGGGTGTTCCGCAGATCGACATCACCTTTGACATCGATGCCGGTAAGTAAAGTTGCAGATCACACTTTTGAGGCATAGGTTTAACGAATGACGCCGTGCTGTAGATGGTATCGTCCACGTCACTGCCAAGGACAAGGCTACCGGCAAGGACCAGTCCATGACCATTGCCTCGTCGTCTGGTCTCAGTGATACAGACATCGAGCGCATGGTTTCTGAGTCTGAGCAATACGCTGAGACTGACAAAGCCAGGAAGCAAATTATCGAGGAGGCAAACAAAGCCGACTCCGTCTGCGCTGATACCGAGAAGGGTGTGTATCTTTTGTTCTGGAGCTCAAGGATGTGGGCTGACCGTAAGATATAGCCATGAGCGAGTTCAAGGATCAACTCGATGCTACTGAGAAGGAGAAGGTCACCAAGCTTGTTGCTGAGCTCCGTGAAATCGCCGTCAAGGGTCAGGCCGCCGACGAGTCCGTCAATGCTGATCTCATCCGCGAGAAGATCAATGAGACCCAGCAGGCATCTCTCGGCCTCTTCCAGAAGGTCTACGAGAAGCGTGCCGCTGAAAGTGCTGCATCTGAGACAAAGGAGGAGCCCAAGGAGGAGTCCAAGGAGGAGAAGAAGGATTAAGTTCCCACTCTTCCCACTTCTTGAGCTTTTCTTCGCCCACAGACCTCGACCTTCCTACTCGGACTACCTAACGCTCGTCCCATGCCCCTTGGATTTCACGACTCAACATATAGAGAACTCGAAAAGTAGTTTCGACGCACCTACTGTTCTACGGTACCCTACGCCACGACAAATGCTGCCTTTAGCACCATTTTCATAGTTTACATAGTTGCTTCATTCACCCACCACTCAGCATACAAATTTCTCTGCATTCTGTTACGCTCTCCTCTTCTTGCTCTCTGTTGCTGTTCACATGTAATAATGTATACAAACGTTCAATGGATCTGAAGCCGGAGGGGTGCAGTCTTCAGAAAACCGCTTTGTTTACTCGTGAAACATGTGAAAAGGCATCACGTTCTCAGATGTTTTGCGGGGAAATCAATGCGGGGTGACCGGTCTCGTATCATGAAAGCTGCAATGTCTCCGGTTCCGCCAACGTACCGAATGCTGGACCGGTAGCTGGCTAACAGCTCTCATCCACTCTCCTCGTACACATATCGACTCTTGCTGTCGTCTACGATGTCTCAGTCACAGAAGATTGGTGGAGAAATAGGCGAAATCCGTGCGAGCATTGATGTGTCGAAGTTGAATGCTTATATTGAGAAGTATGTACCTGCTATTCGCGCACCGGTGGTTGTGAAGCAGTTCAAGGTGAGTCTCAAGCTTAACAGTGTACTTGTAATGATATCTGACACGCGAGCCGAATAGTTTGGACAGGTGGGTTGTACATCCTTGATCTCGAGCTCAAGCATGACAACTGCTTACAGTCTAATCCTACTTACCTTCTCACCGATGTAAAGTAGGCGTATTCAGCAGCGTATCTGTTGAGTCTTGCGCTCATATCTAAATAGTTCGGCGAAGTTTGTGCTTCGAAAGAAGCCGGCAGGCCAATTGCTCTCAAATACGGCTCATCAAATTGAACGAGAATATACGATGTTGAATGCTTTACACCAACATAACACGAAATCATCGACGACCCCGGAGCGAATAGTTCCCATCCCGAAGCCGTATGTCCTCTGTGAAGATAACTCTGTCGTCGGCACCCCTTTCTACATCATGGAGTATCTGGATGGGCGGATATTCACGGACGCACGGATGTTGGAGGTTTCCCGGGAGGCCAGGAGAGAATGGTACGTCGCGCCGCATCTGTGGACGATATTCAACGAAGATTGACGACCTGGTGTAGCTGGTTATCAGCCGTACGTGCGCTGACCGCCCTGTCCGATTTGGAACCTGCCGCGTTAGGGGTGGCATCATTCGGCCCCTCGACTCCATATTTTCCCCGACAGATCAAGTCACTTACGAGGGTATCTCTTGTGCAAGCAGAGGCAGTCGATATAGAGACTGGCGTGAAGACCGGCAAGATCCCGTTATTTGACGAGATGGTGGAATGGTACCAAAATCATCTCCCAGACGAGCGCAAAACAGGCCTGAGGGTGGTACACGGTGATTATAAACTCGACAATCTCATCTTTCACCCGACGGAAAATCGTGTGATTGGCATATTGGATTGGGAGTTGTGTACGCTGGGCAGTCCAGTGAGTTCATCTCGTCCGCAGACTAAGATTATACTCACCTAATATCGAAGCTAGCCGATTTTGCAAACCTGACGCAACCATGGTTGATTGATCCAGAAATGACCGTCAATGCGGATGGTATTCCGGCACTACTCGGTTTCAAGAACACAGACTTTGAGCCTGCCAATGTCGACGAACTCGAGCGCGAGTACTGCCGCCTGACGAATCAACCGTATCCTATAGCAGAACTGCTCTTCGCCCGTAGCTGGATGCTTTTCCGAGTACGTTCTCTTCCAACGGCGATTACTTTCGCTAACCCGATATTCTTGTAGCTATCTGTGATCGCACAAGGTATCGCAGCTCGATATGCTAGGCGGCAGGCAAGCTCTGAGAAAGCTTCGATTTATATCGACGTATTCCCTATTGTGGGCAGATTAGCGCGGATTGTCCTGGAAGATGGGGGAGCGAAACTCAGCTTGAGTGCGAAAGCCAAGTTGTAATGTAGCTTCTGTGTACTACTACAACAGACATTAACTTGCTGCGATCTGGTTCAAGTTGGATATCCTGAGATACTAGTAGAAGCTCGTACTAAAACTATCGGTATGCCGGTTTGCTGGCACTTGAGGCGTAAATACAAGTGCGTTATAATGCGAACAACAAACAACTCCATGCCCTCGATTTTTATTCCTCATAAAAGCCTAGAAATGGTTAGTTCTCTGTGGTCCTCCATGTGGGCGCTTATCGGGTATGTCGCTCTCACTGTTACAGCACTTACAGCTTCAAACCGTGACTTGTATTTCCGACATATTTCTTGTCTACCTCTGGGCACGAATTCCGCCTTTCAAGGCACATGGGGCTCCATTTTAAATCCCTCGTCTGGTTTTCCGAAGCAAGATAACCACCATTTTGCTCCCGCGTATTAACGCTCCGACAAAACTACACCGTCACGGTGCCCAGGCCAGTATTAGAACGTACTACGAGCGGCGGCATGATATGATTCTCTCAGTGAACAGCGCGACTCTTGGCGGAACTAATAATCAATCATATCAACCAGCGGGGTCCCAACCTTCTCGGGCTTTCCTAGGCTGCGACTCGAGTCGCTCCATCGAGCATCCACACATGTATTGCGACCGTGCTTAAATTGGACTAATACATCCGCATTCCGGACTCAGTATAACGCAACGAAACCCAGCGACACGAACGCTTTAGTACTATGAGCCGGGAAGAATAGTTGCGAGTCACCCCGGGCCATCGCCAGATAATGTTGTGAGTGCTATCCAAACCCTTAGACCTCCCGCCCTCATTTTCTTTTGACAGACTATTTCAAATCGTATTCCCGGTCATAACGGAAAGGAGCGCCTATATCATTGAAAGTTTTACCAGCCCACAAAAGCTCAAGTTCCGAGTTCTGACGCGACTAGGGGACCCTGGATGCTATCCCGGACGTACATCACGGTCTATGCAAGTCGTGTGTCTCAGTATCACAAACCGTGCATGACACCCTTGATACATGCACTGTTGTCAAATTCCCGCGTCCCCCTACGATCACCGCATGCTTAATCCATATCCAGCACGATTTCCAATGGCTGCCCTGACTATGTATCCGCGCACTCCACTGTAAGACATACACGGCGTTCAACATTCACCGATCTCCAACCATGGTAGCATCTCTACATTGGAATGCTGAACTTTGCACAAAACGTATATAGAACCGCGTCGTTTTGGTATGAAGGGGTTCGTCCGACATCTCAGCAGCATGCAGCTCGTTGTTGGCCTATTCATTATCGCGGTATTGCTGGCGGTCATCTTGTATCCTGACCGCTGTATAGGCGTTGCTGCTCGCAAAGACCTTTCTGGTCCAAGAGGTCTT
This sequence comes from Hermanssonia centrifuga, assembly GCA_001913855.2. Taxonomy (NCBI): domain Eukaryota; kingdom Fungi; phylum Basidiomycota; class Agaricomycetes; order Polyporales; family Meruliaceae; genus Hermanssonia; species Hermanssonia centrifuga. Next base: position 120,874 of record MLYV02001139.1, read on the forward strand.
CCCTTGGTTGGCAATTTACTTCAGATATGGCCCAACAGACGTAGGATGATACCGCTTATGGAAGAGCTGGGCAAGAAGTACGGTCCCCTGTCCACGTTCACAATACCTGCGTGGGGGCGCACAATTGTGATCAATCGTCCGGAATGGCTTGCGCACGTCAAACAAAGTATATCCCATTGTCAAAATTGTCTACGCCGATTCTGACTTTCAATCACGAGCCAGATGATTTGAAGTCGTATACCAGAGGCTCTGTGGCTGTTTCAATATTTGAACAATTTCCTGGCCATTTCACCCCAGTGGCAACCGAGGGTGCAGCATGGCGTGCATCCCGCAAAAGCATCCAGTAAGTATTCCACGGAAGCTCGTAGACATCGTTAATGATATTTTTCAGGCCTATCTTTGCTGTCAAATCTTTCCAGGACCATCTGGTCTCCGCTATGGACGAGGTAAGCGTTTCAGAGCCAGTGAGAAGCGCACACAAATCAACAGCTAGATTGCAAATTGTACCGACTTGTCTCAGCCTTTTGCGTAACGTCGCCAAACATAACGTAGCTCTCGATTGGAATGGTATTCAATAGAATTTATGTTGCACGACAAGCCCTCAATACAATATTTCTCCAGATTTGGCAGGCCGTATAGCTTTGTCTATATTTTGCAAGACAGCCTTCGACGTGGATACCCGTATGCTTCGCGAAGACGTCGAATGTCTGGATGAGCAGGACGTTTTTATCGGAGCAGTGTTGGAGCTAAATGAAATATCTGCTGCGTGAGTGCTTTTCTTCTCACAACGGGTATGGTGACTAGCCTCTGACACTACCTCAAATTTTTGCAAAAATAGGAGACTTTTCAATCCATATTGGTCTCTGACTGAAAGGGTGAGTAAAATCGTCAGGGTGTACCCGACTGATTAGGTTCTAACGACAGCTTGACGGAACGAAAAGTCACTTCGACAAGAATATCTCGAGATTGTGGGCAGCTATAGAGGCACTGATTGCTGAACACTCTGATCGCAAGCGGTCCCAGGACAATTTGAACGAAAAGACTGATTTCTTGACGTCTCTGATTCAGGGTCATTCCGAAGAGAACCCCGTGTTCTTGAGAAATATCATGGTGACCCTTCTCTTTGGTGGACGCGATAACACACAAAACAGTATCTCTTGGGCGATGTACGAGTTATCTCGGCACCCACAGTGGCTCACTCGGATGCGCAAGGAGGCGATGGAGCTCGATCAAGCAGGGGGCATGCCTACGTTCTCCAATGTATCCGTGAGTAGAATACACGTTCCTCGCTGCGCGAACTTCATCTTATGCTAACACTTCGATGAAAGTCATATATAGTTCATCTTGCCGTTTTCTACGAAACCTTGCGGCTATGGCCGGGTCTGCCAAAGAACGCAAGATACGCCATTGTAGATGACGTTCTTCCCGCTGTCCCAGATCTCGGTCTTCCCGAGGTGCCTATCTCTAAAGGCACCTATGTCCTCTGGTCAGACCGGATCATCATGCGCGATCCGACGGTGAGCATAATTCGTACTCTGGAGCGTCATTCCAGTCTGAGGGCCGTTGATCCCTAGGTATATGGCGAGGACGCTGCGGAGTTCAATCCTGGAAGACACATCAGCCCGGAGGGGAAGTTTATCAAACCTTCCTTACCTGAATTTATATCGTTTGGAGCTGGTCCGCGTTATTGGTAAGTATCCCGGCTGAGAGAACGTTGCGGATAGCTCAATCTTGTTCTAGTCCGGCGGCAACTATCGTTCCCTACGAATGGGTTTGCATATGGTCGGCGTTGCTCCGCGATTTTGATTTTGAAGCCTTGGATTTAGCGGAGAGGACGGTGGGCGACACACTCACGAACCAAATGGAGAAGCCTTTCATGGTTCGTGTCCGGCTATTGGATAAACAAGAGCAACTAGAATATTGAGGAAGAATGGTAAACGTTACGCTTTGAAAGCAAGTAGTATATATTGAATTCCAAAAATACATATTATCTGTTGATATTCTACGCATCTTCCTGTGTGAGTTATACAAAAAGAGCTGCAGAAAATGATCAGGCCTACTGCTGTGAACTGGACGTTGTCGAACAGCCACTTCCCTTGCGTTATGTTTTCTGTTAATTATTCTCAGAAGATAACCCAGTCTCACTAGAAACGTAGAATGTATGCATAGGTGCGTTCTTGCTACATCCATCACACAGCTTATGAGCTTTATGTGGAGTATTTACGAAACAGTCACGCACAATCATCAGTCAACATGGATAATAAAATTTTTTAGGGTAGATTCTCCATGACCTAGCCCTCTGGAAACCTCCCCGGAATCTCCAGATCTGCGTCATGAGCATCCTCGCATCCTGGCTCCCCCGAATAAGCTTCAAAACGGCACACCTGAAAAGGGGACAACGTCTGAATGATCCGGGCGTGACCAGTGGGCCAGCCAATTGCAGCGAAAAACGTACGACCCCGTTCAGCTTCATCAAACACTGTTCGACCATAATTGTCCTGTATGTCCCAAAGCAAGTTTTCCCCTCCAAGACGGATGAGCTCCTCTACAGCGCTCGCCTGCCCGCGGAAGGAAGCCCGATGCAACGGAGTACGTCCGTGATGATCTTGCAAATTGACATCTGCGCCTGCATCTATCAGCAACTTGATCACCTCGTCATTCCCGTGGTATGCAGCCCCATGAAGGGGAATACCCTTATGCACGTCAGCACCGCACTCAAGTAGAGTCCTAACCACGTCTGGCAAGAACATGTTGATGGCCCACTCCAGAGCCGTCAAGCCTTGCCGGCATGGTGTATTGATCTCTGTTTCTGCAATACCCGCCAGGGTGTCCTTCAAAGCAGTTTCTCGGTTTTTGTCTGTAAGCACTGCCCTGTGAATATGAGGGAGGTCAGACTTCTCCATCCAATCTTCCCATGCGTCGCTGGCGTCTTCGTGGAATACTGGCCCGGCTATGTACAGCTGGATCGATAGCGAGTTCACAGTATTACATCCGTAAGCGTGCGGTCTCTGATTGAATCGATACTTGATATATTGGAGAGCAGTCCTGCAAAGAGATTTGCGTTGGATATGCTACTGAGTGATGCATGGATTGTAGTAAACGTACCGCTGAAAGTCCCCATCTTCCCATTCTGTATGAGCGCCGACATCGGTCAAGAATTGAAACATCCTAGCGACTTTCTCGCATGGATTGCTTACCAACCCAACCGCAGCGTACTGTTATAGAAATTAGAAACGATGAACATATTGGCGAATCGAGGAACTGGTGGATACATACGTGAAGTACCCCCCATCCTCCCTCATCTATATCATTCACCGACGCTTGGTTGGACAGAAACAAACTTCTGACAGCAGGGATATCCGCGCGCACGATGCAACAAAAGACAGGGGAAGTCTGGGGGACTCTGCGGGGAGTCTGCAAGCAAAAATGTACAGGAAACGACCCCATCCTGATCTTCATATCTACAGCAATGAACCAGGAAGGGAAGAAGTATTTGACTTTCGCAATTTGTTGATTACGCTGCCTCTGTCTGCACGTTTGCATGTTGCAATTGGTAAGAGATCGGCGGAAGAAAGAGCGGGGCAGAAAGAGGTTTCCAAAAAAGGGGGAGAGGCAGCGAGGTGACGCACGGGTGAGCCGGATGTTATCATGACAACAACATTGACAAGGCTCTTCACATTGCGATAGGTGATCTCTCGCAGTGCCTGGTGCCCGTTCTCCGCAGGGAAATCGCGATTGTTGGGGATGGATATCGATGGACGACGCGCAACCTCCGCAGCTCCCGACATCAGATACCGACACCTGCTGTGACGAGAGGAAACAGGGGTTGGATAGCGGCCTGGCAACCTTGGTCGAAGAAAGCATAAAGAAAATCTTGTCCTGGCTATGCGCTATGACAGCAAGTTGCTGCTCTACAGCGGCGCGGAAACTAGCTATTTCTGCAATTTGGCGAGCCAACCAGGACTTGTGGTCAGTCAGGAAGGCACGAAGAGCATCTACGTTGTTGCAACATTGCTCTTGCGTCTCTATAAGCCGCGTTAGAGATTGCCTACGATGTCATGATCGTGTCTTTAGATAAGAACCCGTGATAAGTGATTGGCACTTACGATGTGGACGCAGTCACAATGGCTATTATGGAAGATTTGAACGATGCGAGACTTCCCCTCAGCTTCTCGCAGCGTCCATTTCTGAGTAACCACTTGATCTTTCGGACTCGGACCTTCCCATCCCGCCGTTGTTCTGTTACTTTGTCTACAAATAGCTCAATCTCGTCCAAAGCCTCCTTTATGCGAGCTATCAAAGACGCTGAGTCTATGATCTGGGGGATGACTGCAGAGTCCCATACGTTCGACTGCTGGAGATGCAAAAGGAAGCATCCGATCTCAGTGGCATCCTGTCGTAGGGCCAATATGTCGTCGGGTGCATCTTTGATGGCTTCTATGATCTCGTAGACTTTGTGGACAACATGTAGCCCAAAAGCTAAGATTCCAATGATAGCACTGGCTCCATCCGCCATATTTATGGGTCAAAGTCGGACTGAGATCGTGGAAAACGGTATGCCAGTGGTAGCGGACGCCGGGTGATGCAAGCTGGGTCAAGACATGAAAGAAGGCGCCGCCTCAAGGAATGCTATGATATATGAGTATCGCACAGCTGATAGCCCAGTTACTATCCTGGCGTACTATGCTTGACGGAACTTTGTTGGCCAGAATACTAGGACCGAGGCGTCAGTGTCAAAATTCAGAATCCGCAATCGCTTTAGTGTGCCACTCCGCACCTTTTCTACGGACCATGAATTTATCGCGGACAATAGCGATAGACTTCTTGGCCCTGACTCGGAAGTGTCGTATGAGTATGAATTCTTCCAGGAATGTCATACTATCAAAGACAACGAGGGGAACGCTGAAATCAAACGATCAACTTCATAGGTCTTGGCATTCAGTTATGTGTTACCAGGTTTAGGAGACTCAGGTTGCATGCAAGGTGCATATATATGCATATATAGAAACCGGGGATAGCCTCTCTGCTGATAGAAAACAGAATCAAGTTGAAGGCAACATCAAGCGCAGTATTTCACTGATAGTCCCATCAGAGCCTACTAACCAATATTTTAGTGACATACAGAGCCACGCAAGTAACGCAAAAGCATACCTTGAAGACTTGGTGAACTATCGGAGACTTGGGGTAGATATGCATTCTTTTGACTGTAATTTTGGTTTTTTAGGACAGAAAGCTCGTCCAACACGTGGGTGATACTACGGCGCCTTTATGTATCTCCTGATTACGGCGGTATGCCCTTGTTCCCACCACCATCACCACGTACAGTCTGGAAGCGATGGCCGAATACTATGCGGAAATAATTCCGAATTTTCTATCTTTGCAAGCTGCTTACTACTTGGTTACCGCCATCTAAATTGTAGCCCCTTAAGCCTCACGACATGGTCTCCCGTCGCTTCGCCGTCTCTGCATTTCTTGGTGTTCTATTTTCTAGCGCAGTCGCAGACCTTCAGGTTCTCGCCCCAGGCGGTCCCAATCTATGGTGGGGTGGGTATCAAGGCACTTCAATCAAGTTTGGATTTATAGGCGACTTACAAACCTCTGGTCCTATAGTTGCCCAGTCTGCCAATACTATTGTATGGACGTGTGCGGATTCGCCTTTCCAGAGCTTCACAATCCTGTACGTCCAAAGAAGGCTGTCATCCGTGTAAAATGCACTTAGTACCATCTGGACAGCATTGCCAACAGTGCCATTTCCCCTGTTCCGGAGGCCATTATTGCGAGTGAGAACAACTTCGATTGCTCCCAGACGACCACAGCCGCACAACAGTTGAATTTCCCTGTTGGGACTGGCTATACCATTCAATTCGCTAACCCCTTGAATAATACCGACGTAAGTGGTTCTTGTATGTTGACAACGTGTGGGTTTACCATCTGACGCTGGCATTCATACAGGTTTATGCTGAGTCTCAGCAGTTCGAGATCAAGCCCCTGGGGTCCCCATTCCCACCAGCCTCTGCCACACCCGTAGCAGCGAAAAGAACATTCTCAGAGCGCGCTTCCCTTGCTACACTTGCTTAGGGCAAACTGGGGACATCAAAATGAAAATGAAGTGGCATTCCGAGTCACTTTTGGCATCGTATCGGTTCTTTTGATGCAAATCTTTGAATTTGGTATACATCCACTGTCCGGTTGGATTGCGCAGCATACACTTGCACTACTTCGCTTGTATGTTTATGTATATGCCACATCCCTTGTAAATACAACGCTTTATGTATTTTCGGGTGAACTTGGTCAAATTTGAAGCATAAGTAGTGCTAAACGGCTCGACATGTATGTTGTCGTTGCACGTTGCAGGTTGAACAACCAATCAATCATACGTAAACTTTGTATCGTGTAGACCGCTGGTCTGAAGATCCATTTGCATGCTTGATGCATTTAACTATAAGTTAGAATATCACATAGCTTATCGTGTACCAGAGATTGTTGATCCGGAAGGACGTTATCAGGTCAGAGTGTCCTCGCCTGAGTCGCACGGGGCACTCTCTTCTTCATCGGTTCTTCGCCCATGTCGCCGCGTCCCCCGGTCGAAATGCAAAGTCGACATTTTTGTCCCCGTGTCTTCGCCCAAACCTCGCTTCGCCTCCTTGCGCAGGTTCAGAAGCATGCGAGACACTATGATGCATATCACAGCAGTGGTAGGACCCTGGAAGATGTCGTAAAGCCCAGGCTATATCCAAATCATGAGCATTAATTGACTACAAACGGAAGTTAATTTTAGGGCACTCACCCTTCCGAATCTGTACACAAATGCATTGGCAAGCAGGCAAGCCAGTGCACTGCGTCCAATGATTCGTCAGAGACTTCCAAGGCGTATTCTCATAAAGGCACTCACGCAAAAAAGTAGAAGATGGAATCCCGGAATATCACTGTCATTACTGATCGACCTTTGTTGACCTTCATGTGCTCGAGCGCTTTGAATGCTACAAGAAGGAATGCCGCGCCCTCGAATATAACAATGGGAATGCTATAATCACCACGAATCAACCTTTGTCTCCTGGTGTCATAGTTTGAGGACTTACAAATATGCATAGAGAATATTGAGCTTCGAGGTCAAGATGCATAGGTGAAAACCAGGAAGGGGTTCGTTTGATCCTATGCCATACAGTGTCAAGGGAAGTAAAGAAGGGGGATGTTCCATAACTAACCAGTAACATGTTCAGACTGTACGCCAAGTACTGCGACTGAAGCCGTAGCGCAAAATAGTAGCAACGTCGACATGCAAATCAGGACGGTGCGGCTTCTTCCGTATATAGCCCATAGGCGGAGGATGAGTATCATATCCGCTAGAAACACTTCCGCAGAGGCTGCCCATTTATGCTGAGTTAATATGGTAGACTTAGAGAAAATAAGGGGCTTACAGGTCCCAGTCTGGAAATATCCCACCCAGAAAACGCCTACAATCCAACAAAGAGTGAGCGAGGGGGCTTACAGGGTATGTTGGGAATACAATTACATCTAGAATAGTAGGAAGAAAACCCGTGGATTTGATGTCAGTAATAACTATTCTCTGGACTCGATTAAAGTACGAACAGCTGTAGACATAAAATGAGATAATCTCGTAGTTCGATGAGAAGGACTTACAGGGTACGACGGTTTCGGTACAAAGTACACTACGAGTGTCGTCAGATTTACGAGGGAGGCATTTATTTGCAATATTTACGTACTGGCAGTATCGAACGTCCTGGAGAACAGTGTGAGGTAGCGATTCTAATCCAAGATTAACGTTAGTCCGATTGGGGATTGCGTCTGAGTATTCGGTAACCTACGGCCAGAAACAATGTCTGCGGCCAACTTGCACGTCCCTAGTGTATGTGAGCTACCCGCTAATTGAGCCAAGCCTATTGATATCTTACCCAAAAATACTCGACCTGAGAGGTGTACAAACGAGTGAGAGACGGTATCAAACAGGTAGATACAAACACTTACTTCATTATCGAAGGTAATCAAATACTCCCACCAGAGTATCGCGGTAGCCCCAACTAGTGCAGAAGAGTATCATCAGAAACGGCAATATAAAACCACGCACGGCGAAACATACCAGACGTGATAATGGACGCTTTGTAGTCTGAATAATCGGCAATAAAGACTTGAATAATCTGTTCGATGCCCGGGATCGCAGACAAAGGACTGGACATCTTTTCGATTGCAGCCTTCGTTTCCAAGGTCAGATACTGGGTCGTCAATACGGCGCATGATGTTAGTCTTATAAGCCGTAACGGAGAAAGACCGTTGACGTTTGAACGTTAACTGAGAGATGGGAAGCGCGGGCGTCTCTAGGGCGCTCAAGCGGGATCTGTCGATGCTGGCACGAGGCTGTACAGCGCTGAGCGTTCGAGGGCCTCCTCGACGCATCGAGGAAAGATACGAACGGGGTTTTCATTCCGATCTGCCATGATGTACAGTCTCTGCTTAAACGATACAGCTTGCGTTCCTGCAAACCTCTACAATGTCATTTTGGACCATCTTCGCCCTCTGCCTCTCTAGCTACCTCGTCTACGTCAGGAGCCAGAGATACCGCAGGTTGCAGGACCTGCAAACAACATTCTCTCGATGGAAGGAATCATCAACAGAAATTACGCCGCTTATGGCCCAAAAACTCGTTCTCCAGCCTTTGCTGTATGACATGCCCTTTCTTGGACGTCTAGGGGCACAAGTTGCGCTATTCAAGACTTACGGCATTGTATTTGTGATCTCCTGGTCTCTATGATCCTCTTCTTACCTGTTTTTCTACAGTCAACCATCTCTCAGCTTCTCCTCAAAACCGGAGAACTGACGGTCAAAAGCCACATGAGCAAACGCGTCACTGATGTGCGTTCTTGTCTCTTTTCACGTACCAAGAGGTTCACCGTATTCCAGACAGCAATTTTAATATCATCCGTTGTTGCCTGTCCATTGCACCGCTCCATCGACGGAGAAGATACAAATGACCCCCGGAGTGCGATCGCACTCGCCCGGGTGAATTGGTTGCATGGCCGCTACCGCATTGTAAGCTCTGCGCCGTCGCCGGTGTCTTCTGTGCCGCTTACGATGCTTATCATCAGTCAAATGATGACATGCTCTATACGCTTTCTTTGTTCGTCCTGGAGCCGATGGTAAGACGCCTGTTACATTTCATACGTATTTTTCCTGAACAGTAAACTACTGTAGCGATTGATTGCCAAGTTTGATTGGCGTCCATATAGTCCTGAAGAACAGGAGGTACGTGGTACAAGTCCTCCACATGTTAGTTCATCTTGATCTTTTTTGACCCCAGTGTATGTACATCATATGGCAAGAAATTGGAAGACGGATGGGTATCCAGGATATCCCAGAAACCTTGGAGGATCTGATGGCTTGGAGCGGGGTAAGAAACTTGTCAGCTCTCCGTCTAACGCTTGTTGATTTGCGAATAGAAGTATGAGAATCAGCATATGGTCCCTTCAGAAAGCAGCCGCAAGCTGGCGGAGCTAGCAATCAATCATATCAGCCAGCGCGTTCCTAACATTCTGGGTCTTCCTTACGTGGCGAAAAGTCTTTTCATAAGCCTCCTGGATGAACGGCTTCGCGTTGCGATGATGTAGGTGATACGATCCGGGTTTAATTGCGGCTTTTCTTAACGTCTCCAGGCTCCCAGAGCAGCCTAGGGCGGTGATTATCATCGTGGGGCTCATTACCACTCTCCGGGCGTGGATCATCAGGCATTGCTGCTTGCCTCGCAGAAACCCGAGTGGATACATTGTGATCGATAACCCCCCTTCAAGCGTAGGACCGGACGGTCTTACACGATGGTATACTGTTGTGTGAGTTAGGACTCGATTTCACAAGACATTGCGTGCTCACTTTGTATCACAGGCGCCAACATAATCCATGGTATTTCCCGGCACCAACGGGGTGGCGCAAATCTGTGTCAAAGCTTAAGATAATGATGGGTCTAGAGGATCCCGAACATTATCCCGGGCCTCCGTTCAAATGTGAGGGTTACCGCCTGGAGGAGCTGGTACGCGCGGTTTGATATCCAAGACATCTTATTTGCGGTGCTGATCAGATTGCTGCAGGGGCCATTGCGATATGAAGCAGGTACAGACCTTGTGCTTCTTTTCCATTCTGTGGAATGAGCTACTGATATGATATCGGGTAGATGGACACACCGAAGTGCTTGCAGCTGCGGAAGCAATGTACGGCGGAAAGATCCCCCCTCCATGGGCACGTTAAACCTGACGCCTCCCAAGGGGACGCTCAAATGGCACATCTGATACCACCATTGTTGCCAAATATCTCATAACGCCCAGCTCGTCTGTTTAGGTTACTCGCTTGCAAGACTTAGAATCGTTATCTTTCAATGCTCGAGTTTCAGTTCAGTTCTCCAGTATGTACTAGCTGAACGCTCTTTTGTGATACCGTGCATCGGAGTATTGAAATCTGCATCTAGTATATATGAAGCTACCCTAAGTATATGTGCCCATACATCTTGGCACCATGCAGCTCGTCGTCGCCCTTATCGTTCTTGCCATAATATTGTTTGTCGCCTTGTATCCCAATCGATGTGTAGGAGTCTCTGCTCGCAAAGACCTACCCGGCCCCAGAGGTCTCCCTCTGGTCGGCAATTTGTTCCAGATATGGCCGAACAGACGCAGAATGATACCGCTTATGGAGGAACTGGGCAGAAAGTACGGTCCTCTGTCGACAGTCACGCTACCTGGATGGGGACGTATGATTATCATAAACCGTCCTGAATGGCTTGCACACGTTAAGCAAAGTACGTTTCCCCATTAAAAAACCCCCAATCTCCGATTCTAAACTGGAGAGCTAGACGATGTGAAGTCTTATACCAGAGGTCCCGTGGCTGTTTCCATCTTTGAGCAATTTCCTGGTCACTTCACCCCGGTATCCAGCGAGGGGGCGGCATGGCGGGCATCCCGCAAAAGTATACAGTGCGTATCTCGAAACATACCGTGTATGCTTATATAGATCCTGATGCGTACGTAATTCAAGGCCTATCTTCGCTGTCAAATCTTTCCAAGACCACCTCACTTCTGCGATGAACGAGGTATACCACACTCGTCTAATAGCATAGACGATAATAACGTCTGGCCGCAGATCGTGCCGACTTGTATCAGCCTTCTGCGTGACGTTGCCAAAAATAATATGGCCTTGGATTGGAATGGTACTCCAAAAAACACCTGTTCTGTGACAAACTCTCATGCATCAACCCTTTTCTTTCTCTCTCCCTTCAGACCTTTCGGGGCGCATAGCATTGTCTATATTCTGCAAGACTGCTTTTGGTGTGAACACCCACATGCTCCGAGGAGACCTCGCTTGCTTGGAAGAAAAGGACGTTTTTATTGAGACCGTTTTGGAGCTTAACGAGATATCTGCCGGGTATGCTCTTTCTTTTGGATCAGATGACGGTTGAAACTGATATCAGCCAAATAAAATAGGAGACTCTTTAATCCGTACTGGGCACTGACGGAAAGAGTACGCCGTTTCGTGCACACTTCTGACGTCTGGTTTTGGCTCATATTAGTCTGATAAACAGCTTGACGGCACGAAACGCCAGTTTGACAGCAACATCTCGAAGCTATGGACGGCGGTGGAAGCGCTGATCGCTGAGCACTCGGATGACAAGCGGTCCCACGTCAATCCGGAAGAGAAACAAACCGATTTCCTGACATCTCTGATTCAAGGCCATTCTGAAGAAAACCCGGTATTCCTAAGGAACATTATGGTCACTCTTCTCTTTGGCGGGCGGGACAATACACAGAACAGCCTTTCCTGGGCGTTGTACGAACTGTCTCGGCATCCCGAATGGCTCGGTCGTATGCGCAAGGAGGCGTTGGAGCTCGATCAGGCAGGCAGTACACCCACGTTCTCCAACTTGAACGTGAGCACTCATTCTCCCCGCTTTTGCGTCCATTTGATATTGATATTTTGGTTACAACAGTCATATGTGATCCATCTTGCTGTCTTCTACGAGACTGTGCGACTTTGGCCTGGCTTGCCGAAGAACGCAAGATACGCGATTGTAGACGACGTTCTTCCCGCAATCCCGCATCTAGACCTTCCTGAGGTACCCGTTTCTAAAGGCACCTACGTCCTTTGGTCAGATCGGATCATCATGCGCGATCCAACGGTGAGTGCACTCGCCACCCTAGAACGTGCTCGTTGGATATGAAAACTCCATTACCTATAGGTGTACGGCGAAGATGCTGCTGAATTCAATCCTGGCAGACATATTAGCCCTGACGGAAAGTTCATCAAACCAGCGCTACCCAATTTCGTTACCTTCGGAGCGGGTCCGCGCTACTGGTACGTAATTGCACTAAGCGTCGACGGCGTTCAATACTGAATCTTCTGGTAGCCCGGCGGCAACTATCGTTCCGTACGAATGGGTCTGTATATGGGCGCCCCTCCTTCTCAATTTCGATTTTGAAGGAATCAATGAAGAGACGAGAGATGTGGGCGACACGCTGACAAACCAAATGGACAAACCCTTCATGATTCGGGTGCGCTCGTTAGACAAGCAGGAGCTATTGGAAACCATTTGAAAGGGCCTGCAATCAGTTCTACCCATGTTTGTATCAAAGGATATAATTAGCTTTCAATTGCAAGATCCGTTTGAATGACATTCAGAGCCGTTTTATCGTATTTGTCGTATCGTTAATACCATGGGAAGAACTGCCGCCATAAGACTTCAAGAGCACTTCGTCGCCTTGTGAAGATGTAGCCCAGACAAGCCTGGACACAAGTTCGTTCAGAGTATTCATGATCAAGACGGAGAATGATTCCCACCGTAGACCCTCGCGGTAATGATTCGATGTAAACACGTACTTAAGATTTGCTTCCGGGTGACATTGGATCATCGCTTTCAACTTCGCGATGGGCTACTAAAACCATGAAGAAATTGCAAATAAAATATGACAAATACTAGGGGCCTAGGGCGATCATGCTATCATGTCAGTCTGAATCATGAATCGCGGTAGCGCTACGTGAGCGTAGCTTCGGTCCATAGAACCACAAGATGACAACCCTGTGCATATATGCAAGGAAGGGTACTCTGTCAGTCGAACCATCCAGAGATAAGGATGACAAGTCGAATGGTACGCACATCGGACATCCGAGACCAATCGCACATCCGGCAAGAAGGGTGTTTCCCTTACCGTAGCCAAGATGTTTGTACATTGATGGAGAGCATAGGGGCAGTGCGAAGCCCACTAGAGATCGCAGCAGGGACAACCCGCCCAACGCTGAAGACTGTGGGTTATAATTAGGAGACCTGATTGCACTGATGGACTAACCAGGGGCTGCTCGTATCGTGTATGTATCGATGATGTATGTTTGGATAGCTTGGTAATTCATGGCAATTCCCACTCTGTGATCAGGTCAGTATCTACGGGCAGGCTGAGCGAATTCCTTCCTGACCCTGTGATAAATAAGCCCTGGACGCCCCAAGCCATCAGCATCCATTTCGCTAGACCACCAGACAAATTTGACGAACAATATCAGGGACAATCCATGGTATGCTGGCCTTCGCCGTCCATCCTGTGATCAAAAGTCCTACTGGCACAATGACTGTACCCGGAGCCATGATAGCTATTCCACACCGTCAGGCTCATAAACAAAGAGACCACCAAAGAATACACATACGCATCCTGAATTCTGGTCGCGCTTTACCGGCATTTCTGGCAGTCAAAGCAGTATGGATTCTATCTAGAGTGAAGTTTGCTAACTGCGCGCCAGTGTACAGGCCGAGGCCGAAAGCGAGATAATGAAGTCCTGCGATACCCAAATTGTGGTGATAGACTGTGATGAATATCCCTGTGATTGACGTGAGGAGCACTATTGAGGGAAGGGATCAGATATATTCGAGTGCGGTGAAAGCAAATATACTCACGATAGACTAGTCCTAATCGGGCGGACAAGATGGAGATTAGAACGTAGCAGTCAGTATGTAAATGTTTATCAGACATACCATAGCTATATGCGCTGATCATAAGAATTATATACAAGCAAAAAGACGACGACGTACATATATGCAAGGTATATTCCCAAAAGCTGGGCTGTCGGCTCAGTGAGCATGAGGACAATGGGATACAGCAATAACTTCAGCACGGGGGGTTTTCTGGATACAGATGCGAAGAAGGGTTAGACCGTCCCAGTCCCATGAATTAAAAAATAGCAACGAACTTGGCCTTGTCCTTCTCAAACACAGTAATCACTCGCCGATTATCCGTAGGAGGAAGATCTTTACGTATCTTTTTGGCTCGCCTAGCCAACAGGATGGGAGCAAAGGCTACATGACAGTCAATTCAATCGGCGAAGTATCAATATCAAAGTTCAACACACTTTCTTTAAGCCAAATGAAAGCAACGAGTTGTACAATCACATCAACAATGCTTGTCGACCAGAACTGAACTTTTGTCAGGTGGATTCCGCATACAACGAGTTGAATTGATACTGACGACCCATTTCCATGTCGTCCCGAGAGCAATCCATGCACCCGCTACTGGACCGATAATGGGACCAAGGAGTGGTGCAAGCGAATATAGGGTGATTGCACGCCCCCGTTCTTTCATGCTCCAGCAGTCGTTGATGACTCCTCCACCGATCTAGGTACTGCTTATAAGTTTGGTGTTGACTAAATAGGGGTATGATGTACGGACTGCTAGTGGCGCGCTGCCCCCAAGACCGGCAAGGAAACGAAAGGCAAGCATCTGCCCTGGTGTTTTCGCCCAAGCGCAGACAAAGTTGAATACTGTGCTCACGTTGCAGTAAATATTTAAGATTTCCGAGCCTGAACAAAATAGTACTGACGCAGATATATCAAATTGCCAGACTGTACGACGCGAGAGCGACCAAAGATCTGGGACAACGGTCCAAAGGCGAGCGGACCGAATGCTACACAAACATGTCAGGTATATTTGGAATAAATACTCATGCTCAACTCACCGTAAGCAAGGACGAATATTGAAGTCAGAAGGGGCTGAAATTCAGAGTTATGAGATCCTAAGTCTAGGGCAACTCGACTGGCAGCTGGAGCAATCATGGACGAGGAGATGGGCGATATCATGGTAAAAGTCGAAATGAGCCCTGTAGCTACCCATTTTTCACCGTATGACCAACTTGAATGTGTTGTTAGTTAAAGACTTGGGGGTCACATACTACGGAACGCTGTTGAGTGCCTACTTTTTGGGATTTCCAGGATCATCCTCTCCATCCCAATCAACGATAATGTCGCCTGCTTCGTGTGTGGGTAGATGGATTAGCTCAACGTCTGAAGCCGATCCTGCTTTCTTCGTAGAATCCTGGTCGATTCTGGGTGGGTTCGACATGGCGAGCTCAGCAGAACGTGTGGGCCCCCGGCGTTTTCCAACAGCCCTGTACAAGGTTCTGGCAATGCGAACACGCCTGTCACCTGTAAGGCTGTATCTGTCTCTTGGCTCTCTTCGGCTGCATTCTATCATCAGCACACGTGCAGACACTCCAGAGCTAGCAAGGCGTTACGCACACCACGCATCAGCCTTGAATATGATCATCGTGAAATGCGGGCGACAGGAAAACGAACCGCCGGGACGCAGGCTGGACTTTGGCCGCCAAATCAATGTCCAATTTTTCAAAGGCGCCGCTTCAGATCCCGATCAATTTGGAATAGTCGATCTGATTTGAGACCCCTTCTTGGCCAAGTTTTGGAGAACGCTCATACGCCCGACCATGATACTCCTGCTGCTCTTCTCTCAGTGCTTGGACCTCCACTCCCGATGCAATATTGATGAAGCTGATTGAAACCTTGCGTTAGTTCGCCTGCGGACCCGCCGGAACTATGAGAATACCGATAGGCATCAGGTCAGGCAGCAATTACGAACCCTGGCATTGGGTTCAATCTGCAGTATAGCATCTCAGTAGTACAATATCGGCCATGCGCCTTGCTAGGTTTTCAGGGTTACCTGTGCCTGAGTTGGAGGCGAGTGCTCCACCCCATTGCTAAAGTTCACCAAGTACGATTCCCGGTCGGTTAAATTGGTAACATGATTCTGCGTACTACCGAAACACTTAACAGCACTTCCTTTCCTTTCTCCTGTGAAACGACCATGCAGTCCTGGTCTCCGAAAGTCGTCATTCACCGAGCTGTTGGACCTTCGCTTGACTTGCCAACTATCGGGGTTTCTGATGTTGCGCGCACTCTGTTCTTGTTCACAAAATCCGATTTCAAGACCATCTTCGTGCCCATAGTAAGTTAGAATATAAACTAAATGGTTGTTTAGCTAACGTTATGTTTGACAAAGGTGCTATTTTCTGTGGTATCGGTGGAGAGAATCTCCCTGCCTTTGTTGGCAAAAACCGCTGTCTGGGTGTGGCTCTTCTTGCTCCAGTTCTGTGTCTCGAATCAGAGCATGGGGGTTCAAGAAGATGCGCTCAACAAGCCTTGGAGACCTCTACCATCAGGCCGTCTTACGCTGCTCCAAGCTGGTGTTCTTCGATGGTCGCTGCTTCCAGCCTGCATCCTTCTATCATACTACTACGGTGCTTTATGGCCAGCGATTATGCTGTCCATCGGCATAATCATGAACAACGAGCTTCAATTTGACTCCCATTGGTTCACTCGAAACATCACCAATGCCCTCGGATATTTCGCCTTTGGCTCAGGCGCATGCATGATTATCGCTGGTAAGAGTATTGAGATCATTACTGCTTGTTATCAACTGAGCACCAGTTGGTACTAGACACGAGAGAGACTCTTATGTCCCTCACTCTGTCAGCGTTGATCAGGAGCTCGTTTATAGTATTAACCTCCATTCATGCCCAGGACTTCCAAGACGAGCCTGGAGATCGTGTACAAGGTCGAAAGACCTTACCGATCGTCGCTCCGATATATAGTCGGTACTCCATGATCTGTTCCCTTGTCTTGTGGTCCGTCTGGCTAGATTACTCATACGCTGTGAGCGTGATCCCTGCGATCCTCCTCTTCGCAATGGGGGCGTACTTCGGCGCTCGTTTCGTCATCTTCCGCGACGTAAAGCAAGATAGGATTTCTTATTTACTGTATAATGTGAGCATCAATCTTCGCATTTATAAAGACCGTACTGTACTCAAGCTGACGGTTTGTGTTCAGGTATGGCTCGCATCAGCTCAGATCACCCTTCTCTGCTGTAAGCGAACTGCTAACTAGACCTGATGTGATGGAATTGTACCACTAGAATTATAGAAATTGAGCTTCTCCGTTGGGCGCATGCGTCAGGGCCGCTAGAAGATAACGAGGGTGCTGCTTCTCCCGCCGGCGATGCGATCCAGAGGTGCGGGAACTAATCACGATCCGCCGTAGCCACAGAGCAGACCTAAGCTCTCTACGACTCTACTAGTACTTGCCCGATAAAGACTCGTAGGTGATACCGTGAAAAGTCACTCTCCACCGTGATCTGACCAACTGGGAAATCTACTTTCCGCACGATTTGTGTAAGTTCGGTACGGACTATAATCTAGACCTAGTCTGGTTTTTCCCGGCATAAATAAAAAGCGGTCGAATTTGATTGATAGCGATGACAATTCTGTCAATATTAATGTTAACTCATCAAAGTCGCCAGTTGGAATATGACGATGGAGACACGAATATCCCTAATTTACTAGTACAAATACCCTTGCAACGAACCTGATGGCGACCACGCTATTCAATATACGATACGTTGATACCTAAGGGCCATGGGCGAATACATTCTAAGCCCTGCCTATTCCCCATACTTCCATCTCGTACACCCCGCCGGTGTCGATCAGGGCAGTCGAGGGAAACTGGGCTCTGAGCGATTCTGAGCGCAGCACCAATTGCGACAGAACGATACTAACGACCGCCCAGCTTATACTAAACAGATGTCAGGCATAAAATACAACATGACATGGGATGCAAACTTACAAGGTGATTTCCAAGAGCCCACCAGGCTGGATAGTAGAGAGGTTAGCTCGTCGCGCGGTGGTTCACCCAAGTTGACGTACCCCTTCAAAGATGGACATCATCAATATGATAATGGCAGTCACTGCAAATAGACATTATCCAAATCAAATGGTATACTTATCCATGGTAAATGCGCTTACACACGATAGTCTGCGCACATGTGTATATAGTCAGAAGGTAGAGAAAAAGTTTAAACAATGCTTACCACAAAAGAAATGACACCGTCACGTTTCAGGCGTCCGAAAACCTCACTTCTGTGCCGATAGGGTTGATCGAGGGCATTGGTAATTATGATCACGATTATGAACAAGTCAAAAGCAAGCTACAAGAGGTATCAGTGATAGAAAGGCGCAGGTTGTGTTGAATCATGCGTCACCATCCCTATCACAACTCCAATGACAGGCAACGGGGTCTTGTCTATCGCGCACATTGAGAATTGTGTGGTGAAGACGGCGTCATCTGTTTTCCAGTTAAATTTGTTCTCGAGACTGCAAATAAAACATATACATACTGTACACCTGGATGATTGCGAAAAAGAAGGAGACTCCTATACCGGAAGAAGACACTATGAACGCAATCCACATCGCAATTTTGGCACCTCGTCTATATTCCCATAATGCATATAGTCGCGTAGCCAGGTATGCTGTGAACCATCTGTCAGTGATATGCGGTGTGACCCTCGTGCTAGAATGGCTCACCATTAGTAATCGCTATGGATATAGTTGCGAGGGTGAATATTGCTACCAAGGTCGTTTTGCAACTGGTCATAACGAACATGAGTTGTAAGAAAGTATTTATGTGTAAGCCGTGGCTTACGTCTACATGAACCAAGTCTGATGAGATATACAAATCGTACGTGATTAATATAGTACTCACGCTGTTGCTGAGATTGCGTTGCAATCCGCAGGTTACTACAGGCCATATGAGGATTCGATAAAGTGGGGTTCGATGGATAAAATTGACCGTATGCCGTGAGCAGAAGACCAATCTCTGCAATATACCGATTCCACAAGAAACACATCCTAGTGAGGTCCCATCTCTTGCGCATCCAGATGAAGGTGACTTCGTCCGGGAACGTCAAAACATGGTCCCAAAGTGTACAAGTGAGTCCTACAGCTGGAGAGTAACGCTGTTTAGAATAGTTTATAGTTGAGACTGTGAATGCTTGCCTGCAAGATAACGTGTTACTAGCAGAGGAGTGAGGTTGGCGTCGGCCATGGCATGGGCACTGCGCAGGAGGACTTACCGCACACAATAGTTAGAGGGCATACCAGTAATATAATATGGGCGGAGGAAAGGCTATCAATTAAAGTTTGATATATCTCCCCAGGGAATGATGAGGGGCCATGCCACGACGAATGGACTCATACGAACGGACGAAATGATTCCCATTGACAGTAAAGCCCATTCGTCTGCCTATGCTGGTCCAAGCGCAGTGGTGTTGTAACAAACAGATTCATTCTAAGCACGAAATGTGTCAGAAAGATATCACCATCTCTGAATCGCTCCAGTACTCTCTGACAACTCGCGGGAGCATGTAAATCACATAGGGAATCTTCCCTCAATGGATTCGAGTGCATGAGGAACCTGATGAAAGCTGGCACGGTGCTGATGACCTTTCGCCATTTTAATGCATTTACTTGCTCCATCTGTAAAGATGATTCAGATGATGAGATCGAGACAGATAAACCTCGATGTTTTGTTGTCGTTGTTGAGCCTGGCCCCTGACTGAGATGCTTGGCGCATGCGGTGAGGAGGTGTAGCACGCAAGACTGGTCTCGCCACTGTACTATATTATCTGAATTAACATGTATTATCCAGGCGGAAATGAACCACAGGGGGAAGGATCAGACCATGCTGAAGTCCAAAATGACCAGGTGGTATGCACCTTAACTAACCATGCAGAATGAGTGCATTGCATTGCATTCCCCATCATATCCTGCCGTATATTATCCAGATCATGATACCCTACCACATGCTTGGGAGGGGATTGGAAAGCGACAATGATCGTATTGTACAGTGGGACCAAGTAGCTCTTAACGGAGGGGGCGATTGAGCAACTCTTCGTGTACATTGAAGTACCTGTCGATAGAAACAATTAATTTTCCCCCAATAGAACAGTCAAACCAGTCAAACGCCACCTGTTAATTTTGCCTACTCCACGGCAAGCCCCAGTCCCACTCTCGTCCCACTTCACAATCCACCTCCCAATAACACTTCCTTCCTTGTCCGTGGTCTCAGCAATAGTCTCCTCTCTGGGTAAAGCGCTTTTGCACTTCTCTGCCTGTGCCTCAGTTTCGGGTAACTTGAACACTTCCGCCAGTTCCCACTTCGCGAAAGGTCTGTTTGTGGGAACCAAAAACGCGGTATCGTAGACACGCGTTATCCGTCTGTGCAGGCCCAATGTCATCGTCATGAGTTCCACGCCCGAGGCTTGTTTTCCAGCAGCGTCACTTGCTTCCGAAGTCGACTCATGGGAAGGCAACCACCGAAGGGAAGTTACGTATGGTTGTCCGCACCATGCTACAAGCGCGGTAGAGACACTGCTTGTCGCAAGGACAGTGCCGGCCAGGGCTACACGTCCGGCAAACGGTACTGCTGATGCGGTTTCGATGAGGAAGATGAAGGGGGTCATGGCGAATGAGAGGGTGAGCGAGGATAAAGAGAAGATTTTGAGGCGGCGGAACGTTTGTGTAAGAGGGCCATGGTACACAGTATCCGGGTCGTTGGTTGTTGTCTCCCTGACAGTCTTTTCGTTAGAGTTTACCGCCTGCGAATTCACGTCAGACTTCAAGTTGGGGGCCGAGGTTTGTAGTAGCCTCCGACGTGACCCATGCGCCCCGCTAGATGCAGGACGGAAGCAAAAAGTAGTAGACGATGGTAACTGGCGGGAGTAAGGGGCTAGAGAAATTAACCGTGGTGGTCGTTGAAGAGAACGCAGGATAGTGGCCATTGTACGAGCACACACCACAAGCGACACAACAGAAACCGGGAACAGGACGCCTGGGCTGACCGGACCGGACAACACAATAATTAAGTATATGCTCATTCGAGGTGAGTGTTATTTAGACTAGTAGGTAGAGTGAATCATAAGCACAATAAGGGTAATATACATTGATGATAGCCAGGTCAGAATCAGAAAGACATGCATTTGTGGCTGGTCGCAACAGACAATGTGAAGGCCTGTGAGGGAGCACACATAAACGAGAGAACGAGGGGCGGACACCCTGATAGAATATGCAGCTACTTTCAGTGGCTGAATCAACAACATAGTTGAATGCGAACGAATCTTACGTTAAAAGATTAAAAGATATGCGTTAAGGTCAGGATGACGTCCTCATGGCCATGGGGAGAGTAGCCTAGAGCGTTCTGCTAAAGGCATTTGTTCGACCTGCTCGTGACTGGATGCACGTCTGAGCACTGGTCGCTTTCGACCCGACCAACCTGACGTTTCGTCATCTGTATTACATACAGCAGTTCTGACGAAGTGTATGGCCGTGACTAGACAGGCAATGACAGGCAGAGACATAGTCACGGGCACCCCAATGTAGTGAGAGACGATGCCCTAGGTCACAGGTAATAACTCCGTTGAGTAAATTGAAGTTGTTGAGCGCAGTTTAAATAATTACCATCACACCGAAATACACAATAACGGAGATAAGGTCAAAGAGGAGCCGACGGAGAGGGAGGTTGCCAAGTGACTCAAGAGACCACTCGTGAGGTCGTATCAGAGAACGTTGTATGTAGTTCCAAAGCACTACTATTAGTGTATCCGTTTAGTAAGGGTGTAATCAGTGGGTAATGGGGTTGAGTACGCACTAGCATCGCGGGCATAGTATGTGAACATGTCGTCGAGCTAGACTATCACCCCCAGCAAGTTTGTTCGAGTGAAGAAGAGAGGTGTTGAGGAAAGGCGAAGTCGCACCAAGTGCACTAAGCGTGGTTCTAAATACATGGAGCGGCGTGGCCCTAAGCTGTGGCTGATAGACACAGTATGCGATGCATGAGACGCCGCTGCCAGTGCTTGGCTCACAGACTAGGCACGTGAACAAAGGAAGGTCAATTGTCAATTTGTTTGCGCGGGTGTGCCGGGAATGGACAAAAAAGTAACAAGAAAGCAGTGTGTCCGGGTCCATAGAAGGTAGGATCTCACCGTAGAGGGGCATTAATGCGATATCCGACCGCCTAGTGTCTTGATGAGGCAAGGAAACCTCGTGCCATGCAATCTGGATGAAGAATGGAGAGTTGTGACGTGTAGGCTGAGGAACGACGATAGCAAATTACAGAAAGTAGTGCACAGTGGTATATTACCCAATTATAGATTAATCTAGAGTTCTCCGACCCAGGCGGCGGACTCAGTCCTCTCTGAACAGAGCGTTAGCAGTGAATGCCGATTCAAAGGGAATGGGACTGACTCTGGCGTCTCTCGTCGTAGGAAGAGGTCTATCGCTGCTGAGAAAGCTGCGAATGCAATCCCTCCCCCGAGAACTGCTTTTGGGCCCGCATTCCGTGCGAGAACACCACCTGCTACGAATCCGGCTGCAACAGGATTTACCATATCGTTCCGCGCTCGGTACTGGTTCACAGGAGATGAGGTAAAATCAAGACGTGTAAGCTGAATGAACCACTTACCGATTCAATGACACACTCGATTCCGGCGAATAGTGCGCCAACTTTTCCGAAACCTTTACCGCTTTTCCACATTCCACGGCCCATCTCCTTGAAGATCTCTGAGGCCTTTTGACGCGTATTAAGCGTTTGACGCATCAGTGGGTCCTCATATGCAAAGGACGCAGACATGAGCGAGAAGAAGCCACCAATTGCAAAACCTGTTTAATAATTATTTCTAAAAGGACGTCCACACAGCAGAGACATTGGAGAATCAGTTGCACGTACCACCAGCACCCGCTATCACAGTTTTAGCAACACAAGACTCCATGCCCATCTGCATCCAGTCCTGGTATTTCTTTGCTTGCATCATGTTGGCCCGGTCTTCCTCCGTCCAACCCGGCGGTAGGGGCTCCTTCCCCGCAGGGAAAATTGGGGCAACCAAAGGTGTCGGAGTAGCCATTTTTCGTAATTGAGAGCAATCCAATAAAGAACCACTCGTCTAGCCACAGGTTGGACGGAGAGAAAAGCAGAGCAAGGTGAGAGCTTCCCACTGGAAGTTGCCGCTCGAAGACGACAGGTCTGCCGGCACCGGCGCTTGTTTATGATTTGAACTTGTACCACGACAATAATGTTACAAGAGCCTTTGGCGGGTCGCTTGCATTCTGTATATCCAGACGGAGATGCTGCAATACGACAAACGGATTCTGACGCAGCCCTTGCTCGCTATTCTGCCGTCCAGAAACGTTACTTTACAGATCCCTTCATCAAATACCTTGTCCCCCGAGGCGCACAATACCAACCTCCTCGACCACCTCTCATCAATATTGGTACTTACGTGCGTTCGGAGGGGGTAGATAAATTGGTGTCAGAGTTCTTCGAACTATCGAAACAAGATCAAAAGCAATGTCAGATTGTCAACCTAGGAGCAGGCAGTGACAGCAGGTTTTGGAGGATTGCCGTGCGTGAATTTCAAACCCTTTGAAAATGGATTCAGTCGAACTGATTGATGTGGAAATAGCCAGGCTGGTCCGAACGGAGGACAACTGGCGGCATATATTGAAATCGACTTCCCAGAGATCACGACAAAAAAGGCTATGGCAATTCGAAAGAGCAGGGAATTGAGCGCGTTGCTTGGGAAGCCTGAAGACATCACATTATGTACGTGCCAACGCTTTGACTGTTGATTGACTAATCTCACATTACCTCAAGCGAATGGTGGTACGGCTCTTCATTCACCAGTTTACCAACTCCTGCCAGCGGACATGCGGTTGCCACCTTCTGAGGCCATGAATGCACTACTCGCGCTTCCAGGGGTCGACGGACGTCCGCTCTTGTCACCTTCTCTTCCAACGCTCCTTCTGTTCGAGTGTGTTCTCGTATACATGTCCCCAGAGGCATCTGCCGCTCTCATGCAGTGGTTCGTGGACTACTTCGCAGCTGCCGAAGAAGGTTCAGTATTGGGCGGAGTTGTGTACGAAATGTTTGGTCTTAACGATCCATTTGGGAAAGTGATGCTCAATAACCTCAAGGTAACCAATCCGCATCAACACTTTTGTATCGCAGCTCAACTCTGTTGCATCACAGGCCCGAAATGT
Source organism: Hermanssonia centrifuga (assembly GCA_001913855.2). Classification (NCBI taxonomy): domain Eukaryota; kingdom Fungi; phylum Basidiomycota; class Agaricomycetes; order Polyporales; family Meruliaceae; genus Hermanssonia; species Hermanssonia centrifuga. Next base: position 145,057 of record MLYV02001139.1, read on the forward strand.
AGCGCTTCCAGGTGCAGAACCCTACGTCGATATCAAATCTCTAGCTCAGAGGTTTCTTCAACATGGATTTAGCACTGCCCGCGCATTGACCCTTCGTGATATCAGACAGTTCTGTATCAGCCCAGAAGAACTTGATAGAATATCGCAGCTAGAGATGCTGGACGAGGTTGAAGAGCTCGACCTCGTACTGGAGCACTATGCAATTACTTGGGGTGCGAAGATCTTCTCTAACGTCGAAGAGACCAGGGTAGATTGGACCAAGTGGGGTTTGAAGAACGAGAGACGTACGTGACTATAATGTTCATATCAAGGGCAAGTGTATTATAGTATGGGCCTGCAGGATTAGAGCACACAACAGTCCCCGTTCAACAGTGCATCTACAATCGAATATCGTCGAATGTTATTCGATAGACGGGTTTCCTGACAGCACGATAAATCGCTGGAAGACTATTGCTTCAACCGCCCGTGTGCATTTGGATCGATATGGAGGCACCTACTCTGCGTACTGACATAGGTCCACATCTCTGGTGATGATCAATGCCTTGCTGCTGTCTTATCGACCTGGCCACCAGGCTGAACGGCAGAACGTATATTCCGAATGAATCGGTTTGCCGACCCCGGTAGTCAGATCATGAGAACGAGTACTCATCTCATCTCAGGGCATGAGAAGGTTTGTGAATATATGTGACATGACAAAGCCGTGGCGTCATATGAGAGCTCAAGAGGTTAAATAGCGCAATCTGGAAAGCTAGGGCTTGTGTGGGATAGCCTCAAACTCCTATCTTTCAGCCCCTTCCCCGCATACTTTGGATAGTATACGATGGCCGACCACCAAATCTATCCCGTTGCGACTGGAGCTGCAGCAAAGATTGTCGAGCAACATCAGGAACCGCAAGAGCTTGTCTTCCATTCAGGATGGGTGCGTTTGTTATCTGTCGCTTCTATGAGACTTCGGACGTTGAGAAGAGGGACTATCGTACAGTTTTGCCCCTACGTGCAGAGGACCTGGATCTCGCTTGAAGAGAAGAGTATACCATATCAGTATAACGAGGTCAATCCCTATAATAAAGAAAAACATTTCCTCGGTATGTGATTTTGACGGAGTGTCTTTAGCAATATTAACCTTCAGCTATGCAGAGATTAACCCGAAAGGTCTCGTTCCCGCAATCGAATACAAGGGGAAAGCGCTCTACGAGTCTCTCATACTCAGCGAATTCCTCGAAGATGCATATCCATCTCACACACCTCACTTACTTACCGATGATCCTTTCAATAAAGCATACATTCGCATCTGGATCGATTTCATCAACAAGAACATCGTTCCCTTGAACATGCGATTGATCATGGCTCAGGAGCCAGAGAAACAGAAAGCTTATCTCGAGGAGTATACAGCAGCCCTGAGGACATACACGTCGAAGGTGAAAGGGCCGTACTTCCTTGGCGAAGAGTTTACCTTGGCAGATGTTGCCATCGCTCCTTGGATTATGAGAGATTATGTGTTGACTGAGCACAGAGGATACAATAGAGCGGAAGTCAGTCCCGAGTGGAAGGCGTACGCGGATATAGTAGAGAAGAGGAAGAGCGTCGTCAACACTTTCAGCGTGAGTGAATCGCAGAACTATGGAGACTCATCTGATTGCTGATGTTTGACGTTCATGACTTGCAGGATCGCAAATACCTCGAGAGTAATAATAATCGGTATCTCCGGAATGAGGCTCAAAGTGAAGGCGCAAAGGCTCTCAGGGCTGGGCGTGTCATGCCGTGAGTAGGGAAAGAATAGTACATCCCGAATGTTGTATCCGAGGCGAGATCGTACCTGAGGAGTATTGATATTCTCACCGACACATGATTTATTCCTATACTTTGCTCATAACAGGCATATTTAAAATGTTGAGGCACGAAGAATATGCTTGAATGCAATGCATTCTCTATCTAATTTAAAGAATTTATTTTGAAATATCTTCGAACACGCTTTCCAGGAGAGTTTCCAGTCTTAGATCCAACTAAGATGCGACGAGCGCCTATAGAGCAATCATCTTCCAAGTTCTGAGTCGTAGTCGTTTGCCATAGTGTTGCGTTGAAAAGTCGGCCGGCCTGTAAATTACATTGTAAAAAAGTCTCGGCCAAATGTGGGTAAATAAGTCCTGTAAATTACACTTATTTACATGTAAGCGCTCTTTAAGCGCTTAGGTTTATTCCTTCGATTTTGGCCTGTCGATTGCGATTTTGTTCTGCGTTGGTGTCATTTTTGCATGTCTTCAGGAAGCTTTTGTTTGAAGACACAGCCTCTCGCTACTAGAAAGAAGTGAATTTTAATATTATTTGGCCGTGGGAATCTGCTTAGTAAGGAAATATTTGTAATATCCCCAAATCACCCGCTGTTTGCATTGACCGTCGCTGCAAGTGTTCTGTGTTCGACTTTTGACAGGCAGTCCAGTGTCGCATACCATAGGCTACTATAGACAGATCTTGCTGGGCCTTTGGTCAAATTTGACTTTTTTACATTTATTTACAGCCAAATTCGACCTAGATGTAAATAAATGTAAATAACGATGTAAATTACAGTAAATTACAGGTCTGTAAATAACTTTTGACTTTTCCACGCAACACTAGTTTGCCACGACGACTTTAGCCTTGAAGCTTGAAGCTTGAAACTTGAAAGGACTCCTGTTTGACTTGAAAATCTCCGTCTGCCATACACTGAACAGCCTTTCGGTACCAACAACTTTGTGCGCAGGCTCGTGTATCCCACAATCCACATAGAAGCGAGGAAGACAAGGACGTGCTGGCTGTGGGGTCAGACAGGATATCCGCCGTCCGCCGTAGGCACCGAGACACAGGTTCAAACCCTGGCTAGTCTGCAAGGGAGACTAGCTGTGGGTGGTTCCTCAGTTGACTTCTCAGGTGCTTTGGGCATTGGCTGCACGCAAGTAGAACTGGCTGTGTTGGACTCCCGAAAATCGGGTCAGTCAAAGTTGCCCAATCAACGCTTACTAGGTGGTGCGAAACGACCAGTGCAGCCATCGCATCTCCATAGGGAAATGAAATTGGGCAAAGAGCTGTGGTCACCGAAATTATTAACTGGTAAGCTGTGCCCTGTTTGTATGTTGTATAGCATTTCAAACTGATGATTGTGCATTCACGCCTACCGGTTATTCAAAGATGTGAGCTTTCTTCTCCGGGAGGGAGCTTGCCTTTATTGGCGACAACAAGAGCCAACCCTATATTTCTTGGACCAGATTTTCTGTCATTGTGCACACCAAGTTCTGCATGTGTCTGTGTCTATGTTTCTTCACGGAGTTTAAGGTGGCTATGCACGAACGAGACGTTTCAACAGACCCGCCTTGGTGCAAAGGAGCACAGCTTGTTCACTGCCTTGCTGCTGATCACTATCGCACCTGGTACTATAGATCTTGCGACCCGCCTGATGACGCTGTTGGGGATATCATCCGGGGACACGTAGGAACTTGAAGGTACTCAGCCACGTATGCAACTTCTCTGATTATTATTCTGGATAGGAACAGTCGCCCTCACGACTTCATGTTTTTTGACATCCTGATGAAAGCACCTTCACAGGATAATACTTTCTTAAGGTGTAGGTACCGGCTTTACGCCTCTCGTCACGTATGGTCTCCTTTGTATGCGCTGCGTCCCATATGACGGAAAGCAACTACTTGTGAGTGTAAAGACCTTTTTGTTGCAATAGTTCTGACGAGCTGGCACAGGGCGGAATCCTATATCGCTTTTGCGCTGGCAGGTTAGAGTCTATTCTTTTCATTTATCATCTTTCGTCTTACACTCAGTTCTATTCTCTAGCTCTAGTGTTCTAAGTATGAGTATTCGATAACGCTGCAACAAGAAATCGATCTCATATGGGGACGAAATTGGACATTTGCCACGTTGTTGTTTGTTATGAATCGGTATTTATTGATGTCTTATACCGTGGTGCAAGTTCTACCCAATTCGACTATCAAGGTGCGCCATCTTCTCCAGGTATTAAAGTGGTGGTACTCATCTGGTTTTCGTAGAGGTATGCTTGTATTCTTGCGCCTCGCAACGTTAGATGATCTAGACCTCGTTAGTTGCGCGATATCAGGGAGAATAACTCAAATACTTATCATAGCGTCCTTGAGTCTATTCGCAGGTATGTAATTATGCATGAATAGTCCTAAACAACCACTAAACCAGTATCAGTATTTTCCACGCTGCGCGTGTACGCTTTATGTAACCGAAGCATCGCATTGTCCCTGCCTGTTCTGGCATTGGGTCTGGTACCCGTGGCAGCAAACCTGGTGCGTTTGATGTTCCTGGGACATGAAGATGCGTTTACGTTTGAGAAGTATCATTTCAGTATCGGCACCATAACATATACAGATTATCACAGATTCAAACCGATATGCGACATCAAGTCGAACCACCTTTCAGCGGATACAAATTTCAGGTGTGTTTAATCATGTCACAGTACATCGTTCGGATTTCTGAATATTTGATATCAGACGTTGGTACCAAGCTTCGTAAAAACGAATGCAGCTGAATAAAGTCTTTAGTGACGCTTGCGATTCGCCTTTCCACAATCACGGCCGATGTCTTGGTGATGTTATTAACATGGAATAAAGCGTCAGCACCGAACACGCGAGCCTCAATCTTTGCGTCATTCGTTGCAGAGCCTTCATCTCGATATCTTTCCAACGCCCTTCGCTCAACTGGCATCACCTACTTCAGGTAAATCTACGTATTGCGTCCAATCCTATAATTTAATCCCTTTGCAGCGCTCTTACTGTTATGAACGTGGCTCAGATAGTCGTGGAAAGTACAGTACATATAGTCTAACTTATTGTAATAAACTAGTTACTGATGTCCCTCTAGTCCCTGCAATCATTTAGCCCTACGGCACTGTTTATATTCAGGTCAGTGCGCACATCTGGTATAACTCCGTCGCTGACACTTCTCCACAGTTTAACACCTATCCTGATCTCACGATTCTTACTGGATTTGCGACAAGTTGGCCAACGTGATAACAGTATGGAAACTCTGGCCCTTACTCGGATGTCTCTCGGATGCCAAGCCCCTCTAAGCATGGTCACCGATTCATCTGGAAGAAACGTACCTGGGCAGCCCGAAGAGGAGGAGGACTACGAGGATGTAATAGACATCTCCAACGCTGCGCTCGAGAAACTCTATGGGAGGTCGTCAAAGTAAGTCTCATATCCCATATTGTGATGACCGCCCCCTGAATAGAACTTATCACGTTGTTCTCTATCCCTCATCAACAATGTAGGTTTCAGCAAGCAACAGCACTAAGGACGAGGGAATTGTCGTCATGGACAGAGTGTTGACTAAAGCAACCCATGTGACTGAAAACGCCGATCAACGTATAGAGCTTTCAGCGTGTTGCGGTGTTGAGCACTACTCGCTCAGTTCCGTCATGGTCGTCCCTTCATATCGCTGGTACTGTATATGCATGTCATGTTTCAGGCTGTCACTGCGAGCCTCTTTGGCCCGGATGTGTTCTGCGGTAGAACTGCATTCACGCAGTTATCGCTGACCCGCCACGGCCGCAATGATGCACTGAAAGATAAATCTTCCAGTGGCATCCTGACTCCAGATGCTGGTCACTATGTTCTTGACGATGGCATCGGGTCTCGGGTTTCGGGTCTCGGGGGTTACGGCTTTAATTATCATCGTCCGGACAATGGTACTGCAGCATGAGTGTATACGCAATTGACGACATCACAGGTACAAGGGTCTTCATGCGAGCACAGTGCTTAGCATAGCACGAAGTCATGCTCGTTTCCCTGTGACAACCACAGCAGGACGTTGGGTACACACTCTGCATCATCGAATCTGAGCCCTCAGGGGATCTGATGTAATAAACGTGGGTGTATTGATACTGTGCTGTGTTAGTCTTTGAATTCCTATCTTTTGATGTAGGACAGGATCCTTCTCTGCCATTTTGCCATCTGCCATGTTGCCGTAGCAATTGCGTTGATCTTGGTAGTTATCATTCGCAACCTAGACGAAGGTGCTGAGTCTCCTACTCTTAAATGGTTCAGGCTTGTGACATCTGCTTTGCTTTATAGGTACGATCTACTCTCATACGCCATCTGTCTGTCGTGTAGTGGCCGAAACTAATATATCATTTACAGAACTCTAAATCTTTATTCATCTTGCTCGAATGGTACTCAGGCTGTGGGCGCATTGTAAGATAGATAACCCATATTCACAAATCATCGCCTGGACCAACAGCTGGCAGGCTCAACCTGGCAGTATGTTTATGCGATCGTTCGGCAATACAGCAAAATCCTGATTTCGCACACTCCTGACAGGCTTTGATCTACCGTTTGCCATTTTCTCAGATCTCAGAACCCAAGTCAGAAATCAGGAATTACCTTCGACATGGCCGTAAGGTGGGCTCACTGCAAAAATGCCGACAGTGTCCTTCCAGGACTCAGGAGGTCCAGGTATTGTCGGTTTTATCATGTTTGGAAGCTACTTCGGATCGAGCGCCCTTCCTCGCGCACGTTGTACTACCAGGTAAGTCCCTCGATGTCTCACGTAGGGATTCTTCATTGTCTGGGAGCAATCCCGTGAGTACGGTGTTTAGCAGAATTTCCTTGCCATTTGTTCCTGAAATATTTTCTGTTTCAGTCTGTACTTGTATATCATCTCTCATGAGCAGATGGTCCCGCATTCAGATTGAAGATGTTGAGAGCGGCGACGAGACCTATCATGGTGATATCCTTGCATCACTATCTTTCCATGTCAATAACTGATCCGGACTGATAGATAACGAAATTAGAAGAGCGTAGTCACTTCTGATTCGCGTTTGCTACAGGGCTGTGCTTTCGAGCCTCTGGTGCACTATACCTCTCTGCATGCGGTCGCAGTTGGTGGCAGAGTCATTGACAGTTGACAGTAACTGATTTGAGATGTATGTACATAAAGTCGGTGAGATCTAGAAGTAGTGTTTACTCGTTTGTCTTGTATCCGCAGTCTCAACGTTTCCAATAGCTTCTATATGGTTCCCCCGGCGGTTGTGCAATCATTGTGAGTACCGATAATCTGCAATATTAATGAATATGCTAAAGATGATGTCTTCCTTATACTGATAGCATACTGAGTGGCGAGGTCTTCTACGGAGCAGCAGGTTGCCTCTTCATTTAATCAAATTTGTTTTGGCTCATCGGTACCTTGGATCAGCTTTGTTGTTTTACGAGTATGCCCTTACCATCCAGCGGGAAGTTCACTTGATATGGATGTGCCAATGGTCCATCGTCACATTCATATTCGTGCTTATTCGGTATCTGGCCATTGTGCAGACTATTTGTCAGATCATCCCACCTTGGGATGCTAGGGTGAGTGCGGTTCTGTGTCACAACAAAGAATATACTGAATATGCTCATACAGAGGTACGTCACACGATTTTTGGATCGCATGCCCCAACGCTGAGGACAATTGGTGTATATCAGCTGCACGGCCTTTGTGATACTGAGCTACACATTCAATATTGCGCAATTCATTATGTTTGCTGGTAAGTTTTAGTCTACCTGTACATTTTAGACCCGGTTGACACAATCTAGTTTTTTCCGCTCTGCGAGTGTTTGCTATATGGAATCGCAGTGTCATACTTTCTCTCGTTATTTTCACGATGGGGATGGTACCCGTCGCTACTAATCTGGTGAGTTTCCGCTCATACGAGGTCTCCAATAGATATAATCTGAAATCCGTCAGTATGCATATAGTGCCAGTAGTGTCTCATTCATTGTTGATCCTGAGCAGGGTCCACTGTGCAGTCACTACTTCAAAGATCTATTGTCCGTTAATACACTGTAAGCTTTTCTTGTACTCAGGCTATATCGCAGTACTTCGCTAATCAGACAATCTTAGGTGTCAGTACCATCCTACCATAGTTGCTGGGGTGGCGCCTTACACTCTTGCGATTTCAGTGATTAATGTTACTCGAGTTGTCTTAATTGCTGTAGATGTTATAATACTGCTGTTGATCTGGATCAAAGCAGCGGGTTCAAGAGCAAACGGCCAAGTGCCCTTAGTTACGCTATTGCTTCGAGATGGTTCGTCTATCCCCTTTATCCCATCTTGATTATATGCTTTAGATTAACGGAATCCTTTAGGTATCCTATATTTTGCGTAAGCTTCAGGATCGTGTGAATGACTAGAAGATTAACAGAAATGCACACAGCGCGATCGTCCTAATGAACCTTGCCCAGATAATTATCGAGCATACTGTATGTGCTTTATTTTCTCGCTAGACCACTTATTGAATTGAGTTTATCGACAGGGTCTCGAAGGGCTCACCCCTGCTATCTACTTCATTAATGTGTCAGTTATATATTTCTTATTTTATTCGGAGATTGACCGACCTGATGTAGCTTGACCCCCATACTAATTTGTCGCCTTTTGTTAAACTTGAGGCAAGTTGCCAACAAGACGAACTCAGAAGACGATTTCCCCCCTGGATCCATTTATCATACCACTATTATAGAAAGCTTTGGGGAGCTTAGTGATGACGATTTTACGGACGGTAGCGAGACCGCCTATCACGACGATGGAGGTTCTGATGTCACGGTGCATCGTTGGGCTGCGGTATGAAGGGAACGGGAAGCCATATAATTAGATCATACTGTTAATGTACTGTAGTATCTTCCGGGAGTCGCATGACACCATAATATCTGCACATCCATCGGTTGTCCGCCGGATTGTCAAATGATCGTGTATCCTGGCCGACGAAGTAAGTATCAAGAATTGTATGAAGGGCTTGATGTAGACAGATCGTTTCGATCTGTGGTCATGACATAACCGATAGTATACGTGAACCCATATACCGTCTCGGTCAACCTGTGTATACTTATGATCCATCCCTGATATGGAAGCAGACTGGGAACTCACCTCAGGATTCCGCACCAACAAACTGCGCGGGAATAGATTCCGCTTCTAACTCAAAGCCATGATCAAGAGACCCTCCCAAATTGCCGATAATCGTTGAGTTAATATGGGAAAACGAAGACGAATCAGTAACGGTTTGCTGAAGCGTATTCTGCTCGCCGGAATTTGAGCGAATTTGTCGTAGATTTAGCAAAAACCTGGAGACGAGGATTGGCGATAAACTGATATATGGGTGAGCATCGTTACTCGGGATATTTATGCTGCACAAACCTAGTGATAAAGGGTATAACTGGCGCAAACGCTTGCCATGCAGGCTGGCAACATTTTTAGCGGACTTTAGCACATAAAGTACTACGAACGTACCACAGTCTCCAGAGCGATTTGGGCAATGTTCAATAGAAAAAGGGTCCTTAACGAGGAATGAGTGTTGTACACGTAGGTTTGAACAAATGGGACATACATAAAGTAGAGTGCTCCTGTAAGATACCGACGTTAGCTACTTCATTACGTATGATAGTGATCAGATGTGAATGAACCATCTCTGAGAAGCACCCTTATGAGAGGTGACCCCGAACGAGCCTTGAATGCTTTCGATAAACTTATGTACAGGACGAAGGCGTCCGCGGCCGTTGAAGATAGACGAGTTACTAAACAGACTGTAGCCTGCCATCAGAGAGTTTCACTATAGCCTCTGTCATTGAGTACTTACGTCTATCCTGACTGATCAGAAAGTGGGATAAAGTGATAGGAGGCATGCGCACCGGAAATTATCTTCGGGCGACACCCGGTTTGACAAAAGGCATGATTTACCGAGGATAGGATCATCAACGTAACTCAAGACAACTGAACTATCACCATACTTGCAATACTGTGAGTGTATATATAATATGCGTCTGAAGCGGTAAACGCTCACCATGTTGGTAATGAAAGGAACTACATTTAGCATCATTACCAGGAGCGACAGAGCTATATTTTGGTCCCAGACCGCATATACTCGCAGCGCAGAGAATACTATAGAAATCTTCAAAAAATCTTCAAAACGGCGTTTGTTGCAGTACCCACAGGCGAAGACCAAAATTTGTGACAATGCAATTACTTCTCCTGTCCGCACCATCGCGTTGCAGCTGATTAAGACCATGTCAACTCGCTTTTGAGCCACTGTAGCCGTCTGACAAACCTATCCTTTTCGAAATGATTCATGTTAGTGGAGTGCAAGAACAAAAGTTCAGTGAACAGAACAATACCTCTGTAACAGTCGGGAGAACCTGCAATACAACGAGGGCTAGAAGGAGGTAACGATTGAGTAGTAGAAGCCATGTAACGCCAGTCCACTTCCGTTGCCATACGATGTGGATTTCTTGAGTGACTGTGATCCAATACTCGTATACCACCAACGCTGTGTTGCATCATTCAAGCAATCCTCGGACCACTAGGAGGAAATGAAACTAACCAGTTGTACAATAGAATATGTATTGTTGTATTAGCCTGTCGGTTGAAAACCTATAAGCATGATCAAACGGGTTAACACAAGACTCGGATATTTACCATCCTTCCATGCTTTGGATCGCTTCTGCATTGATGGTGTTGCTAGAGTTGGGCATTACTGGGCGAAAAAAAAGATCTTGAGTGGTGACAACGAGATTCTTCGCAATGCACGCACTTTATATGATCCTTCACTAATATATTACATGCATTGCAACCCAGTTGTCTGGTCCACGAACTTGCTCGGAAGGCTGACCCTCGTTGGTCGCACGCTGATGAGTGTTTCTGCGATGACTGGTGACCGATGAGACCCGTACTCGCGGGAAACCAGACGGGTTGTGCCACCTGATTGTATGCATGCCACCGTCTTCTGCTGCAACCGTGCCAGTGCGCAATATTGTGCACCCAGGCTGAGTGAGCGTCTGTCTGCCACGGAGGAAACTCAGTTGAGCCGGGGATGGGAGAGAGCTTATGTAATAGAAGCCTAAAGGGCGCTCAGGCTCAGTTAGGGCGCTCCGACACGGCGGATTCGGCCTCGTCCTTCTCCATGTATGCTGAGCAAGACGTTCTGTGCTATATGCTTCGTTACAGACAAAAATGCCACGGCCGCAGTCACTGCGTTCATCGACAAACCGTGAGCGACAGGCACCATCTGACTCACAATATTAGGGAAACGAAAGCGGGCAGTACGAAACGTAACGACCAACAACATCACAGGCTTCGAGATCCCTGGATCCTCAAAGACCATCGTCTGTGCTCCAACATCCAAACAACAGAATCGGTTCAGAGAGAAGTGCCGTACCCGTTCACGGATGTAGCAGTTGCTAGTAAGTACCAGCCAGTATCAGCCAGTATTCGTGGCAAATATTCACTACTTGAATTGTCAGCCTATCTCAGCATTTTGACACTCACTCTCATGCGACCGCAAACCGCGACGGTTCAAGAAAGGATTCAATATTGCTTTACTTAGGTTCCTTCTCTTCCCCATAGTAGGTCTTGAAAGTGTATGAGCCTACCGTCAGCTATGGTGCGTCACTATACTACTCGCAGTGTGTTTCATTCAATAAATTAAATAGCTAACCTATCAGCGGAATGCACCGATGCTTCCCTGAATTACTGCGTTGTACTGAAGTGCCCTGTTATAGGCTTGTTTGCGATGGCGTATCCACGTTTGGACATCAGGCGCTCATGCTCAGTTAGAATTGAGCCTGGAGGAGGCCTGGGACCTTGCTAGAGCAATTGGTTTTCGCATACATGGACAAAATAATGAAGATTGCTATCGGAGACGTACGGTGGAATGCCAGTATACAGCAAACAAGCGAGCATTAATGAAATGGTTGTATCAGGCTGAATTCTGGGTTGCGACGAAAAATGAGTGAGCATTTCTTTTTGTCTCGCTATTCTTATTCTGCTACTTTCCCCACCACTGGCCTCACCGTCTGACTCCGATGATTCCTGTATTCACTGATTTCACTTTTACAACACTGTTTCAAAAACCCTAACTAGGATCGTCACGTAGAGAATAGCAATCAAACGACCCTGTCCACCCTGTCCACCTTGTATCACATGTGCCCAAGTTCAATTACTGCCTCGCCACAGTCAATTTCTTAATGATGATGTCCCATCGCCCTTTCGTCTGAGCGCCTTGTCCCCCAGCACGGTGTTGTGCGCCTTTCTTGACGATACTCTGCCCGACCTCGTCCATCCCCAGTACCGGCCGTTGGTTCATGAAATCCATCTTACTCATCGATTCCAAGACGATGAGCTTTATGAAGCTCGTATCCAGCTCTGCATCTTCTGGTAAAAAGAACTGAAAGGACCCTTGGTGCTCAGGGCTCGCTCCGATCTGTAACGATCTGTCCGCAAGGAGGGTGGGCTTCTGTGCTTCAAAGGGAGTGTACCAAGTCGCAATCTCATATGTAGCGGGGTCAAAGTAAACGAGGTAGGGATAGAGGGGAGTGGGGTGCTTGTTTTCCAGGATGAACGCGTAACGGTCATCATCCCGCTGGACGAATCTGGCCTCGTCGTCGACGAAGGGTATCGTTTCAGCGGGCTCCAACACCGGGTCGTCGTCGTCGTCCCATTCCTCAACTTTGCCGTATTGCTCCAGCCGATGAAACGAAAACTCGATGTTGTCTGTCAGCGGGTGCTTAGGATTGGTGAGCGCTAAGTGCATGTTGAATCTTGCGATGGCGTTCAGGATGTAGGGGAAATTCGCTGTCTCCATCTCGTCTGGTTGAATTCGAGGAGGATCAGTTTTCAGAGTACCAAGGAATGGATCCCGACGGTCCAAGACTACTTCTCCGCTGCTGTCTATCTCTACGACAAGGTCGACTGCCTCTCCATGCGGAACTTCTTCCGCGAGCGACGATACGTTCGGTTGGGTCTTGCTCAAGCTCTTGCGCAGAAGAGCAAGAGTCTTCTTTGCTGCCGGAGAGGTTTGCGTTGTATCGTCGACGCTATACTTCAGAAGGTAGCGATGCTGAAGTATTAACGCCGTGCACTTTGACCCGTCAAAAACAATCCCTTCCCCGAATTCGGCTATGCAGTGTGCGGCATTGACCTCGGTCGCGGTCGCAGAGCCCATTGTCCTCTGCGACTGTAACCTGTTATCCATCTCGTGGAGCTCGAACAGTGTGCCCTGTTGGATACCTTGAGCTTCCCCTGCTTCAATGCGAACTATGTTCTCCCCCAGATCCTTGCGACGTTCGGCCGGGAAGAGCTCAGAACTCATCATCGTCTCCTCAAAAACAAGTCGGTCGCGGACAACGCCTTCGCATTGAACGTGCTGAGTAACCCTCGAATTTTTGGACCGCACGAAATCCAACTTCATCTCGACGTGTTTCGTCAATTCTGCATATGTCCGCGGGTTGATGTCCCTTCTCAACGCATCCAACCAGCATGTAGTAAACAACCCGCCATTGCTAGTTCCCACTGCCGACTCCTTCTGCCCACAAGCTGCGATCAGGACATGGTTTCCACCGTGACTCTCGCTGAAGCCCCCCCTGCGGAAAGATTGAGGATTGGATAGATCCTCTGCGAGGATATCTCGGTCGATGTCCTCACGCAGAGGGGTAAGTCCCGAAGGGTCGACACTCCGTATAGCGTATTCTTCGAAGAACTTGGCTGCAGAGTCGCCTCCACCTCTGGTACCGTGGCCGCTGTGGCAACAGTCAAGGACGACTGTTATGTTGTCTCCATGTAACTTCGCAACTTTGGATATAAGTGCTCCGATGGTGCGATCAGGAATACCACATATCTTCCTCCCTGCATCGTCCTCGAGGCCTTCGTCCCAAGGAATGATTATTTCCACCTTCCTGCGCATTTCGCCCTCCTCCTCTTCATCTTCTATGACCTTCCAGCCTTTAGGTGCAGGTTTGCGGCTGCCGTGCCCGGAGAAGTGAAAGAGGATAGGATCACCTCGCTTTATCTTTGGATTGTCTATCAAGTGCTCCTGGAATTTAGTGATGATAGCCTCTCTTGTCGCGCGTTGACCGGTAAGCACAAGAACGTTCTCTTGAGGGACTTCCAGTTTACTTAGGTATGCAGCTGTGCGAGAAGTGTCTTTGTCCGCTCCGGTGAGGATCGGCCATTGTTTCTGTGGATCCGCATATTCTTCTATGGAGACTAGAAATGCAAAAAGTTGCACCATTCTGCTGTAGGAGCGTGTTGGATTTCGAGAATGAAAATGTCCCTCGGGATATAGCGCCTGTATAGTACGGGGAAGCTTGGAAGGCGATGCATGCACGCAGCTAGAATTATATACAGATTGGCAATAAGCTCTGCCTTCAGTGATGAGGACGTACAATCGATCATGATGCGAGAGCAGGTGGGAAATGACAGTGCACATATGTACCAGCATTCTTGAATGGAACACTGCGTAACATCACGATCTTTCACGATACCATTCCTGAGGCCGTTCGGATACAATACATTCTACAAAGAGGAAGACTCTATCATACGCTCATAATTCATAAGAATTTTATGGCATCTGAACCTCGTCGCCAGCTACCTTGCAACTTCGGGTTTGACCGCCAAGCAGGCACGCCCAGTCCAGGGGAATCGTGGTTGACTGACGCAGACGGCGGTCGCTTCACTGGCACAGGTGCAGCAGCTCCCGTAAGGCGCAGATCATGCATGGCGATGCGCAGATCATGCAAGTGGCCAGGAGCAGTAGCTGATGAATGATTGGCTGGTTGCGCAGCTGCTGGAAATTGATGTCGTGGTTTAGGTGCATCTACGCTTGGCATATGAGCCGTTTGATCAGCAATACGTCGCCAATTCGTCCATACATAGCCTGAGCCGCCTGCAAGACTTGCCCAACGTTCGGCTAGCTTTCCTATAAGCGTATCCCAGCCGGAGTACTCCAGGAAAGACTTGTTGGTCACAATGACCATTCCAATCGTAGGCCTTGACAGCATGACGTTGTTCCTCGAAACTGATGAAAGGAATCCGGGTTTGGACGTGCGCACGGTGGATACAATGACAAATTCCTTTTCGTGACCTGAAAAGGGATGTTGTCAGGTTTGACTTATTTGACTACAGTGGAAGAAGGCTGATAAACTTGCCTTGAAAGCTATCTACATTGAATACATGATCACTAGGAAGGTTCTCCTTTTCCAACTGCTTCTGTATTGCCGAGCGCTGAGCATCGTAGGGTGTGATAATCACGAAGGGTTTATGACGATAGTAATGGCGTACAAGATTCACAACAGTGTGAACCTCTTCCATATTCTAAACGTGAGGTGAGTACTGGCTCACTCCAGAATTTCGTGTAACGTACTATCCAACTTTTGCCGCAATGCTCCTCCACACCTTTGTCGACGTCAACGAAGGAGATGCAGGAGATGTTGTCAATGTTGTGTACCGATTTCAGTTTCTTGTTGTAGACTTCATCGGAGATGAAGTTCCCTAGCGGTATCGGCATACGATCTGTTTCAAGACATTAGCCTCAGGCTCTCACAACAACAACAACCTACGTAAAGGATTGCAACATACACTGAGTGTTAAGGAAGTAGGCTGCTGGCTTAAGATGCTTAACGTCGAATATGCTTTGCATCAAAGGTGCAGCCTCTCGACCATACGGAGGAACTGCAAAAAAATATGAATATTCCACGCATAGTCCTGTCGCAGTGGGTGCCATGTACTCACGTTGCTTCGGATCCCCAAAGAAACATACTTTCTCAATCTTCTGGAATTTGTGAAACAAATGCTATTCAACGACGCTCAGTGAGTTACAGACAGTTCTGATCTTGCATTTTACACGTACCAGGTATTCAGATGTGCTGATCTGGGAAGCCTCGTCAACGACTAGTCGTTCAACAGGGACAAGTTTGTAGACTCCAGTGTCGTCCAGCACAGGGTTGGAAAGCATACTGAGTGTACACAGAATGATACGTGATCCTCCGAGCATTCTTTCAGTCTCAGTTGGATCCCCCACCCGCCCCAGATCATCAGATCGAATCAGATTGTCTTCCACTTGGTTGTAAAGGTCCTCGTGCCTATCGCCATCTTCTTAGATACGCATTAATATGTGAGTAAAGACGAACCTACCATTCAACGTAGAACTCTTTGGATACGATCAACTTGAAATCGGTGAAATGCTTCTTTGCTAAGCTTCTTGCAATATTCTTCACACCGACGTTTGACTGAGCGATAATCCAGACAGGCTGCGATTGCTGCTTCCAGTAGTTTACCGCAGCCGTAATGGTTGTAGTTTTCCCTGTTCCGGGAGGACCTGATGAAAATTATGTTGAGAAAATTCCTTGGCTGATATTTTTGACATACCGTGAGCGATCACCAGAGGTTCAGTGATAGAGATCATTGCTGCTGCAACTTGACGTTGTGAGTCATTCAAATCCATGAAGGCGGCGTCCCTTGGTGGGGTATGCTGAGGGCGAGAGATGCGAATCGGCTCATACATCGGAAACCAAAGTAGGTTTATGAAACGTTGACCTTGCCGAGAGGTTTCTTCCCCTTGTAGATAACTTTCCCTCCTAAGAAGGCGAAGAATAAACTCGTCTCGCCCGTTTTCGGCACACGTAGACTCCTCTCGACCTTGGACGCTGACACGTTCAATGCCACCATGAAAATTACCCTTGAGTAGATGTATTGTAGTCTGTTTACCGTCAGCCTTGACAGCTCGACCGACAACGCGCTGTCCGAAAGCATTTTCCATGATAATCTCAGTCTGCAGGAAATTAAAGTGAGCTGCGTAATGACAAGGGATGGAATAGTAGGAATGGGTTCACCTGTGCACTTGCCCTGACCCGAGTCTTGAATCTGGAATTCTCCAAAACCAGCTCCCCAGTAGCGTTCTTCTCGATTGCCTTGAACTCGTTCTCCGCGTTCATAGGCTTGATAGCCTCTAGCTGATGTGCTGTAAGAACTAGGCCGTCTACACAAGCTAATTGCTACCTGAGGTTAGCACCGATATTTTTATCAATCACAATACACTCACTTCCTTGGACAGGTTGATGGTTTCTACCTTCAATGCTCCACACATGGCCTCCCTCGAGACCTCGGCACACCTTCAAAACAGGAAGCCCTTGAGTAAAAGCCAAATGCCGCAATATAATAGTGATTTCACTTCGCAGAGATCCAGGCTTTTAGACACATGCGTTCCAAAGCTTCAAGTTCGTCCTCGCTATTCCGACACCACAAGTCATTGACACGAAAGCTATCCACATCGGGGTCGACTTTCATAGATAAGAATTTCGCAGGGTACCATGGACATCTCGTGGATTTGGAGAAAAGAGTGGAAAGGTCGATGCCACTGACATGGTATCCAAGTTCGCGATGCATATGCAAGGCAATGCGAGCCATGGAGAACCCTGCCAGTAAGCCACGACGGCCAGACAGCAGGTTGAAAAAGGAAAGATCCTTGCCAGGCCTTTTCCCCCCAGGCGTTAAATTCTTGAACGAGATATGATAAACCTCTTCGACGGTTGCAAAGGCCAAGGCTTTCACCTGGCCTTCGTCTGAAAGCTCTATGCTCAGGCCTAGGGTATCATAGCCGGAATTGATGATGGATTTAGCGGCGTAGGATAGATCTCTCGAAGAATAGCGATACACAGGTAGGTTTCGAGGGCCGTGACGTACAGACAATATGTCCTGTGAGATGTGATAAGTTTCGGAGACATACATCTGAGGAGAAGGGAAAGGAGCGGCGACTCTTGTGAATCAACTTGACCACCATCTATATATGCTGCGGCCTGGGTGGATCCCAACTAGACTAATACGTAGTGATCTGCTTAAAAGAGCAACACGTTGGCCCTGGTCCAACAGTGCGCGCCAATTAGAAGGCGTCGAACGGCCTCAAGGCAACGAGCTGACTTTAATGACTGTCCAAGCGGTATGACCGTCAGGCGTGTTTGAAACATCTATTCGCATACTCATGAGTCAAAGAGTTGAAATTCAAGACGGTTGAGCACTTGCCAAGAGCTAGGTTACATGTACGGGACTGACACTCGCCTGTATGGATGCTAAAGAGATAATACGACGCCCGCATATTAGGGTTCATTCACGCAAGCTATTTTCCATTTGACAGTTCATGGCTGTGCTATCGAGCATGATATTGCGAGATGAAAGTTGGAAGGCAAGGCAAAAGGGAAAGCGCGGGCCGCGTAGTGCAGACACCGGCAAACGCCGGACGCCAGCGACTCTTACGGGCAAGTTTTACTAGGTTTTACTACTTCAAAATTCAACTTCTCCCCCCCGAGTCCAGCGAGTGTCTCAAGTTTACTTTTATAACCATAGCAGCCTCAAAAATTGCACCACGGAACGTGTAACCTAAGGCAAGTAGTCGAATCAAAGTTACAAGTTACAAGTTACAACACAACATCAGCAAAACGTTCACGGGCGTCTAACGAGCGCGTAACGAGCTAAAAGAATGAAAAGTTACGAAAAGTTGTAGTTAAGCGTGTATATGTTCAAAAGATCATTTTAGTAGGTTCTGTCTTTCAAAGTTGGTTTAAGATTATGCGGTTCTCGAAAGTTAGTTTAAGATTACGTGGTTTAAGATTATTCAATTCTTAGAAAGAGCCATAAATGTTAATGCTTGTTTATGCTCCGATAATGTTATAATAAACGATATTTTATTTGCAAACACTTATCCGAGTAATACAACTATCTACAAAGTACTATACTTAGACTGGAAATAACTACAACATTTGATTCTCATCCGAGTCCTAGAAGTGAGGTCAAAGCGCGGCTTATGTAAGTATTTGACAAAAATAAATAAACCGAGTAACTTACATAAGCAGTATGTACCCGGATAGCCCCGGCTCTTGGCAGAACTAATGTGGTGGGCATTGACTCGGAGGGCCACTACTAGCAGGCGGTATACAGTCTGGATGATACAAAGTAAGAGTAGGGGAAAGTAAAAAGTAACAAGCATAATTTGAAAGACTTACCAACA
>MLYV02001141.1:0-18489 GCA_001913855.2 Hermanssonia centrifuga
AAGGTGAAACCAGTGCAGACCATATGCTAACGAACCATATGACAGCAGACCATGTGGTAGAAACAAAAGACAAAGAGAACAAGGCATGAGGAAAACAATAAGAAAGCTAAAAGGCCAGATCCGAGGCAAAGGTCATAGCTCTCATACTACTGATAGACAAGCCAAGATACTCCGGGAAACTGATCTCCGAGTGCTTGGACCTCTTTGTAGGTATGACTCGAACCTTTCTGGCATGAAGATCGGAGATCTGGTTCGAAGATCTGGGATCTGGTTCGAATCTCGTAGGTTAGAACTGGTGAAGGAGACGGAGATGGAAACAGAAGATGGGAAAGTGAAATCGGAGAGTATACTAGCATAAAAATGGGGGCGTATCACCGAGAGCTCGATACAAGCTCAACCTCCACTCAGCATTCTTCCTGGTTGAGGTCCAGCGCCAACCGGATTGGGCCTGGGACCTTCTGCCACGGATTGTGCCGATAACTCGTGTCATGATCGTAGCCTCCTTCGCAGGCATCGCCTGTGACGAGCGACGGACACCCTGGCCGAGATCGGTGTATCAGCAATACCATTGCTCATAAACGATACGCCAACAAGCAATCACCGGGAGACACTGCCCTCATCCACCCACAGCATGGAGAACCCTCGAGAGATTGCTATCGCGCAGCTTTCCATTTGCCCAACTTCCAGGCACATCATTCAGGAATCGGCGACTTGTTCGCGGGATTGGGGACTTTGTGGCACAATCGTCTCACGGGTCTGATAAACCGTGGCGAAGGACACAACCTCCTATACCTTCTGCCCTGGCCAGACTCGAGGATATACTCGGAGACTACGTGTGTTAATTTACTCTATCACATGTTCGTCGCATATATGACATGAATACCAAACGTTTACGTCTGTGTGTTCTCAATAGGGTAAAATGTTCCGTTATTAAGCCGGTGACGACGCTCGGTGAGGCTGGAAGTTGTGGCAGTCTTGAAACGGGACGCTGACGTCCACTTGATCATAATGTATGTTACTCGTTGGCGTGGATCTAATGACCATCTTTCATTTACGGATTTCACCACTTAGGCAAACGACGGCAAGCGACGCATCACTCAAATTGCTAATACTACTGTTCAAGTCACTATCGACTGGCGCTAAAACCCATATTGGCAGCGTTTGGAATGTGATATTCACTGTGCGTTCACCTCGGTCTGTGCATATAATGGAATTCCATTGGCATAGGCTGTATAATACGTGTTACCACGCATTGGCCTCACCTGTGCACTGTGAGCTGAGCATATACCTAATGTCACATGTCGCAATCAGAAGTTAGCCCATGCAAAAACGGTATGCAGTAACCCACGTATTTCTGATACATCTAACTCTTCAGGCTGTCAAACAAGGTTCAATCAAGCAGTGCAACTTTGCAAGGACATGGTATAGCCCGAGCCTTCTTTTCCATTGCTACTTAACTTGAACGGGGTTGGTGAACCCACAGACTTCAAGGCCCATCACCTAACTTGCTACTCAAACGCATCCTCTGGCCTCCATATACTACGGCCTCCATGGCGGATGGCGCGAGTGCCATTATTGGTGTCGTAGCTTTCGGCTTGCATGCAGTACATAGAGTCTACGAGGTGATTTACAGCATCAAAGACGCATCTGCCGACATCTTGGCTCTACAGCACGATGCAAAGGAGGTCGGAAGCCTCCTCCTGCAACTGCAACAATCGCAAGTCCTGGGTTCTGCTGTGCTTCCACAGAATGCAGATGTGTTTGTGTTGACCAATCGCTTCAAGGATGCGCTAAGCAAGATCACATCGTTCGCAGATAAAGTAGCAGAAGAACGGCGGGATGGTAAAGTGGGATTGCGAAAGTTGCAGTGGCTTTTACGGGATGGCCGATGTGCGAAATTGAGGGCAGGCATGTCGTCGCTGAAGACTTCGATCATAGCCGTTGTCGCTGCATCTACGTCGTATGTTATCTATTCATATATTGTTCTAACCCTATTCTTGAACAGTTTTGGATCATGGCAGGCAATCTGTTAACACTGTACAAGCCACAATGACTCGGCTTGCCGAGGCACAGCAACAGTCATGTAATAATATGGACGCTTTCAAACAGGATCACGAATCTTGGTTCACTCGACAAGTCGCGGACCTGGCAAGCTTCCGGGCGATCGTGGAGGAGCGTCTAGCTGCCATTGCGCATAATCAAGATAAAATATTCAATATGCTTGCTTCGAGTCCAGAGGCTACTCGATCACCCGACAACTCTCTTCCGACCCTCCCAGTGACAGTGTTGATGTCAGATGTCCACCGTTGCCAAGCATCCGTCGAAGAGCAGCATCCGAACCAGATATTGGATAGTATCACTGTTCCCCATATATCGAGACGCTTGACCACGGGCGATCTACCACTTAAATGTGGAATTCGATGTAAATGTTGTTGCCACGACATACGGCTTACGTGTGTGTCTCCGTACTGGCTGGCCCCTTTCTTCGGCAACCTGTTCCTTCCTCGCTCTTTTTTCCATCGGTCCTTCTCCAGTTGCAGCCTACAGACGTGCCGACGAACACAGAAAATCCGTCAAATGGCAAAAGTTAAATTTTTCTTTCCGTCCTGGTTCATAGCCGTGGACATGAAGATCCGGCTGCAGGCATTCCCGGTCCGTTTTTGCTTGCAAACTCCCCGACGAGTCCCGGATACGTCGCCAATATTCCGTTGTATCATGCGAATGGACATCGAAGGCTTGAAGGACTTGCTCGTGTCAGGCCAAGCGTCGATCAATGATCTTGATGGTGATGGTTATGATGTGCTTCATGTACGTGACAAACATATAATTGTTGATATGTTTCTCATTTCCAGCGCTAGTACGCCGCATCTGTAGTTTCGAAATATTCATGTGAACAAGTCTCCCAAATATTCCAATTCTTGGTGGACGCGGGTGCTCATATCGAATGGGAGGATGGAGAATTTCATCTGTATGTCGGCTGTTCCAACACTCTACGATCTTTATGCCGTTTTCAACGATTATTACTTTACAGCACACCGTTACAGCTACTCCAGTACTATGCATCAAGTCGTCAACTGCGGGGGTCTGATATAAACTCGATACGCACAATTCAACTACACATCGCCGGCCCCATATTCCACGAGGATGCGATCGATGCATGGGAAGATTGGCTTGAGAAGTGTGACTTCCCGGAAATTTACAGGGCCGTGCTTGTTGATACTAGCACAGGTCCGGATAGCTCTCTGAAGAATTTGTTAGCGAGCAGGGTAGCAGACATCGATGTGCCATGTCGGAAAGGTTTCACTCCTCTTGAATGGAGCCTGTTCATGCACATATCAAGTTCAGTCGAAGTCTTCCTGGAGTGTGGAGCCGATATACACAAGGGGTATCCTCTTCATGGGGCTGCATCATGTGGAAACACTGGGGCACTGGAAACATTGGTTCGTGCTGGGGTGGATATCAATCAACAAGACGCTCGCGGGTGGACGCCGCTACATGGCGCTGCTTACTATGGCGTGGTTGACTGTGTGAAGGAGCTCATTCGGGTTGGCGGGGAGGGCCTGGATTGGGGTGCTCTCGACCACAACGGACGAATAGCCATTGATGAAGCCAGACGAGGTCTCGAACATGTTGAGGGACAAGGCAAGTCGGCTGACAGTCACAACGAAGTTATCCGGGTCCTGCTAGATTTGCAGACATCCGGGTCTAGCAGCGGTGCCAGCGAAAGTGGGCGTTTGAACAACACTACTTACAGGCGGATGGAAGCGGAAGAAGACCTGAAGATACCAGGAAGTTTCTCGATGGAATATATAGGATAGGCAAGTGCGATGCCCGTCTGCTTGATTTTTCTCATGCTGTATGGATATGAAGATAGATTTGGACGGAAGCCAATCCCCTCTCTCCGAAAACTCCGAGCCGCCTTGCCAGTCGTAGTTGTCTTGTATAAGTTCCATACTAGTAGACATCCCTATGGGTTTTCATTGAACATCTGCTGTGAGAAGGCTAGTAGTATGGTACATGCATCCTGATATATACAAGAGAAGTTATGTAACACGTCGGAGGACTTACCACAATGAGAAGGCCATAAACGTGATGAAACGGAAAAAATGAAATTATGTGAGCGAGAAAGTGTGCCTCGATGTTTCAACTTGAGTTGGGAGCTTTTCCGTTTCCATGGGCCAATCGATATAGAAAGTGTAAATTCGGGTAAGCCGTCCGCGTCAAGTAGCAGCTTCGTACCAACTCGTAGTACCCCAGCTAGTCTCCCTTGCAGACTACTAACCAGGGTTCGAACCTGCGTCTCGGGTGCCTACGGCGGACGGCGGATATCCTGAACCCCAGCCGTTCTAGTCCGAGGCTTATAGCACTACACGGGAGAAGCCGAGCGGAGATCGTAAAACGATGGCCCAAGAAATTGTTTGATTTGCGGCAGCGAGGGATAGTCAAAGCACCCCGCGGTTAAATTTTATAGGGTATTCTCATGAAACGCACGAAGAAGACTTGTGGATGCCAGGGAGTTTTTCAACGTAATAGTATAAGTACTTAAGCCTATTTTCTTCCTATCTTGCATACGGCTGACGATGTTGTTTGTAGTACGAAGTTTCACCCCCTCAAGATTCTCCTGCATAATCCGTGAGTCACGGCCTCTAGAATAATCGTTTGCGAGGCCATGCGCTGGACAATAGGTGATTTGCATGCGTTCGCCATGAGGATGGTTTATGGTGCACTTAACCAACGCGGTGCTGAGCTTTCACTGCTTCATAGCATTCGGCATTTTTCAAGAGGCTGTGATTATGCATGCGGTAGGAGGCCCACGCAACATCATGGCTAGGATATTCAACACACAATTACAGGCCCATGCACGGGAGTAACTGAGGCTATGTCCTACTAGTGCCATTACTTTAAGTACCCTCCTCGATCCCTAACCTAGTGCAACGCTCAGACTACTATCACTTACACACCTACTAGTGAAATAAATTTAGAGGTTCTCTTTCTATGCCGCTCCCTAGTCGGTGGTCGTGGATTTTGCGAAGGCGATGGTTCCGAAACTCCTTCGATGACTGGCGGTACGAACGAGCCTACATCCTCAAGCTTCCTGCCGAACTTATCTTCCGCATCCTGGAAAGTCTACCTCCGGAGAGCATCGTTACCTTTGGCCTCGCATCACGAGCCTGCTACTCTTTCGTGGTACCCCAACTCAACAAATCCCTCGTCATTACTCACGAAAATGCCAACTGTTTTCGCTCCCGAGCCAAGTCTCACGATCGTCGGAACGAGCTCGTACGTAGCGTTGTCATGACGAGCGTATTCAACCGTTCTCAACTGCCAGTGAAATGGGATATCCTTCGCTACATCGATGTTCTGGAAAGCTTCCAGAACTTGCAGGATCTCAAACTATGGCGAGGGACTTACGTACGGGGGTGGGCTGGTATGGAACTGATTGGCAAGCATCTGGGGGATAGGCTTGTCAGGCTGGAAGTGGTTTTAAATACCCTCCTTCCCCCCGTTAAAAAGCACAACAAGCCACCACCGGTGGTATACGTCTTCTCGAAGCTGACGAATCTCACTCTGACCATTCGATGGACCTCCACAAAACAGTTCCCAGACGTTTTCCCGATACAAATCCCGAGCCTATCCTCCTCACAGTTTCCTGTGCTTGCGAGCTTGACCATCAAATTTCTTGCTGGCCCGAGCCCCGACTTGATAAATCATTTCCTGTTACAGTCGCACCTTCCGAGTCTGAAGATCTTCCGCATAACGGACAGGCATAGATTTACCTCTCAGGCTGCTTTTCGAGCTTTCTGTACCAGGCATGGGCTCCCTGCTTAAGTTCATGCAGCCTCCTTGGAGTCCATTTAACGCGTACCCCACTCCACATCTACAATTCCCCCAGTTGTCGACGAACATCCACATAATCGATGCTTTATCCTCAAATTTGCCTATTTAATCGCGCAGCCACGGTTTCAGGAGTGCAAGGTGTTCTTTTGTACTCCTAGCATACCTATTCGACATATACCCGTTCCGACTCAGGCACAACTTTTCCTTTGAATTGGTTTGTAAGGCTTCTCAACGAGAATACCATATATTTTCTACAGATCCACGAGAACATGCTTGGATTCTAAGAACACGGAAAGGCAAAGGACTTTGGAGCCAACTTCTCGGGACACTGTATATACGGAAGTTATCGGATTAGGAAATAAAGATTGGCGTGAAAGAATATAATTGTAGTTGTGGACCGCGAGGATGGGCAAACAAAAGCGCAAACAAACACGACGCGTGGCACATGTCGTTTTCTTTATTTGGCGCCTATGCTCACAGGCGGCCCGGGACTGAACAGTTCCTTCACAGGAATGCTACCTTCACTAGTAAGCGAAGAGAGGATATAACGAGTCAGTAACTGACATTAATCCCCTAGGATTCTGTCGAGAATGCCACTGAGGGGTTGGCGCCGTCCTCAGTCATGCCTGAGGCTGTACCATTAGATACAGCAGTGCATCTACACGAGAACACAACCAGTGAATTTTCGTCTTAACCAGACCTCCGCCGGCTTTAGGACCTGTATCCCACTCCCACATCTCCCTCCTACCCCCATATACACTCTCAGATGGCAGACGGTGCCAGCGCTATTATCGGCATCATGGCCTTTGGCTTGCGGCTCACAGGGTCTACGAGGTTATCGACAGCATCAAAGACGCACCAACCGACGTCTTCGCTTTGAAGCACGATGCAAAGCAGATCGGGAACATTCTGTTGCAGCTACAGCAATCGTGCACCTTGGACTCTGCCGTCCTCCCTCCGAGTGTTAATATAGCCATATCGAAGAAGCCGTTTGAGGATGCATTGGGTGAGATCAATTTGTTCATAGATAAGGTGGCAGAATCGCGGCGGGATGGGGAAATTCGAGTAAAGAGACTACAGTGGTTTCTGAAGGGCGGCCGATGCGAGAAGCTAAAAGGAAGCCTCGCATCGCTCAAGACGTCTATCATTACCATTGTCGCGGCGTCTACCTCGTAAGTTAGCCAATTCAAATCCATGACTACGATGATCTCTCATTTGAGGATACAAATCATTGCAGGCAATCAGTTGACGCCGTACAAGCTCTGGTCGTACGGCTTATCGAGGCTCAGGAGCAAGTGTCCCGGAAGTTGGATAACTTTATACGCGCTCACGAACGTTGGGTCGCCCAAGAAGCTGCGCGCTTTGGCATTTTCCAAACGCAGATGATGAACAGTCTTTCTGCCGTCGCGCAGCGAGACCCAGGGATTTTAATGCTTGCTGCGAGTTCAGGGGCCGTCCAGCCGCCTGTCAATCCTTCCGCCCTCCCTGCAGTGTCAATGCTAGTACCAGACATCCCAGTGTCTGAAGGCCACGAAACATCTACGGAAGGCCAATCCCATGGTCAAACATTGCAACTCATCTCGTTTGCTCCTCGCATATCAAGACCCCTAACCACGAAGGGTATCAAAGAACCACTCCGGTGTGAAATTC
Source organism: Hermanssonia centrifuga (assembly GCA_001913855.2). Taxonomy (NCBI): domain Eukaryota; kingdom Fungi; phylum Basidiomycota; class Agaricomycetes; order Polyporales; family Meruliaceae; genus Hermanssonia; species Hermanssonia centrifuga. Next base: position 7,489 of record MLYV02001141.1, read on the forward strand.
CATGCGAATGTTGCTGCCACGACACACGACTCACTCATGCAACACCATACTGGGGATCCTCTTGGTTCGGAAACCTATATCTCCCTCGCTCCTTCTTCCACCGCTCTTTCGCCAGTTGCAACGTCCAGACCTGTCGACGAACGCAGAAGAATCGTCAGATCGCGAAGATCAAGTTTTTCTTCCCGTCGTGGTTCATTGCCGTGGACATGAACATCCGGCTGGAGACGTTTCCTGTTCATTTTTTGCTAGCAGACCCCCCGACGAGTTTCGAGTACGTCGCCAATATTCCGTTGCGTCCTGCGAATGGACATCGATGGTGTGAGGAGGTTGTTCGTGTCAGGCGACGCGTCCGTGAATGATGTTGATAAGGATGGATGGGGAGTGCTTCATGTATGTTCCCAAACAGAGTTGTCAATATATTTCTCATTCTTCGCATTAGCACGCTGCACGCCAAATCTATAGCTACTCATATGAACAAGTCTCCAGAATGCTCCAGCTATTGGTGGATGGAGGTGCTCATACAGAATGGGAAGAGGATATGTTCCATCGGTATATTCCCTGTTTCAATATTCTACAGTCTTCAAGCGATGTCTCATGATCATCAACTTGTAGGACGCCCTTACAAACTCTTCAGGAATGGGACCCCAGCAGCCACAGGAGTCTGATATAGGCTTCTTAAGCCCACTCCAGACGCACATCGCTGGTCCCATATTCCACGAGGATCTCATTGATGCCTGGGAACACTGGACAGAGCAGTGTGGGTTCTCGGACGTACACAAGGCCGTGCTGACCCACAGAACTCGGAATATGTTTTCGAAAGACACGTTGTTGGGCACGGTAGCATACATCAATGCGCCCTGTGGCCATATGCGCTGGACACTTCTTGATTGGGGCATTTGGATGCGCATACCAAATGTGGTCGAAGCCTTACTGGAGTGTGGAGCCGATGTGCACAGGGGATACCCTCTTCACCGAGCTGCCTCTTGGGGAGACGTTGAGCCACTGAAGTCGTTGGTTCATGCGGGGGCCGACATCAGTCTTCCAAATGGTCATGGGCGGACACCGTTACACGCCGCTGCTTACTATGGGAAGGCCGAATACGTGGAAGAACTCATTCGGATTGGCGGGGATAACCTTGATTTGGACATCCTGGACCACTATGAAAATACGGCACTTGATTATGCCAGGATACGTCGTGAATATTATGATGAAATGGGCGTGTCAACTTCTGGCCATGATCAAATCATCCTGGTTCTCTCGGCGTTGCAGGCATCGAGTGACGGTCGACGTACACCGGAGCGCTCCCATGAAAGGATAGAAGACTTGTGCATGCCGGGGAGTTTCCCGATGGAATAGGATAAGTGAGTGAATCGTCTTCCTGGCTTGAATTTTCACAAGCTCAGTTTGCGAAAATAGGTAGGATATTACATCTGTGGCTTGTCAGGCTGGAAGTGGTTTTCGATACCGCCCTTCCCCCCATTAAAAAGCACAACAAGCCACCACCGGTGGTATACGCCGCACGAGTTGTTTATATCCCAAAGTTCGGGGTACATGGGCAATACGCCATTGGACGTCAGAGACAACACACAGCGTGGCAGGGTCTGCGTCGCCAACGATCTCCCTGCTTGTGTCTTCATTTTATCTCGGGCTGTGTCAAACGCAGAGGCAACGACATCTGCAGCCATACGCCAACCCATATTCCTCATTTTTAGCAACCGTCTGCGTCCGTCCTTTTTACTCGCTAAGCACTAGTACACACTGGCATAGTTGAGGTAAGAATAAAATTCAAACAAGAGCGCTGTCTCTTATTATGATACATTCTGATAATCGCTGCACATGATATAACGCCAATTCGTAGGTTGTGAGCGAACACTAGTGCCAATTACTGGCAGTGTCAACCAGATTTCGTTTCCAGGAACCAGATTCGCAAACTTATCGTTCTCTAAGAATTGGATAATGCGGATTAGTGTAGGGGCCGGGTGAGTTACGAGACCGGATCCCAACGTCCAGACGAGCGCCCAGGGGAGCGCCTGCCAACAAGCGCGCCTTTTTCCCACTCTTTGTTTTTCCTCGCCGTCATCCGCAGTCAGCGCAACGAATCCACCACCTTAGACGTACCGTACGCACCGTATAGTCGCTATACGAGCCTTTTATCCCGCCCGCCCACCCTGTATCAGAGCAATAGACACATTGTATTAATATATTCAAAGGCTAATTGCAGTATGATACCCAAGACATGCATCACGAGTATGTAGTAAGTAACACGCACCAAGCACAGGTTGCGAATCGCAGCGAGTGCCCGCCCTCCCAGGCGACTCACCTCCGCTGCGTCCGAGCCCACTACGTGGGCGTCTTCCCCAACCTCTTCCCAGCTTCCGTGTGCTGCCCGTCGACCGTCAGCGAGCCCCGTCAGTCGACGCTGGATTGGATCACATTGGCTGTTTATTTAAGACAAGGTTAACGTTACGTGCGCTATTGATGTTTAAGTTAATTTAACCTCACCGCTGACCTTAACCTCAGGGAGCTGGTCATAAGTACTGTAACATGCTCAGTGCTGTCCTTGACCGAGTTGGCTAGGTGTTTTCATACTTCAACCAAAGAGCTACCTTGCGACATCTCCGAAAGGCCCAAGAAACAATTAAATAGCAATATCTCGGAGCTTGATGCGGGGTCTACTACTTGCTTCGACCCCTTGGTAAACCTTAGTTGGAAAGGCCACTTTACACAAGACGCCAGAAACTGCATTTAAGGGGTACTTCCGCTTGTCTTTTCAGCCCGCATCGCATCTGTACAGATCCAAACTACCAGAATGACAGAGGGATCTAGCAACGTCAAGGAAGTCGATGGTTGTACTTGCGGAAGTTGTATCGACGGATGGCTTTCGCCAAGAATGAAGGAGCGTTTGGAAGGTGAGCCCCTCTCACTTGTCTCCGACGTATCCCCCTTCGCTGATCTAGTCCCGACGCGTACAGGCGAGGCAGACTTCCTGCACTTTATCTCGACATCTCTTCTCGAGGACTTGGATGATCTTCCCGACGGCGAGGCTATCCCGGAATGGTGTGTGGCCGCCAACGCTTCACTCCACTACATCCCCTTGGATCTCGCCGACAAGATAACACCCGCGTTCTATCGCGGATACGCACTTGTCTTGGAGACTATCCTACAGATGTTACTTTTGGAATCGGAAAAGGCCAAGCTCACCTTACCGACTCTAACGGGAGTCTTTACTCAGATAAACGAGATCCTGGCCAGCACCGAACCAGATTCTGACGGTCCCAAACGATCTCCTTCCGAAGAGGCGGACGTGCAAGCTATCCGTGCCTTCTTTGCCGGAGGCGGTAAGATTGAATTTGGATTAGAGGCTGTCGTCGACCGGGCCCTCGAGAAATCACCAGAGGGAAGTGAATATCGCCGCAAGGCGGAATATCAACAGGAAGAAGCAGAGTTTGAGAAAGAGGTGCAGGCTCTTCCGAGCTGCGCTCATGATCTAGACTTTGACTTGGTACGCAAGAGTATCGGTCTTGTGGCTGAGAAAACAGGGTAGGTGCCTTGCATTATCATATAACCGACACGTTTCACGCCTCTCACTCGTCTTGTGTTTAAGGCCGCATTGGTTCTTCCTCACCGATGACGAGGAAGACGACGATGAGGATGAAGACGACGACGAAGCGGATGCTCTGTACGAAGGTCAACAGGCGTCGGATCATGGCAAGTACTTTCGACCACTACTAGATATTTGTTAACACTGCTCCGCCGAAGTAGAAGCTGAGAACGATACCTAGTCGACCATCATCCAAATGCTATCCTGATACCTTACCTTTTTCATTGGGATTCTGTTCTCAATTGTACCATAACACCGCTGTCAAATATGAAAGTCTTTTCCGAGTCCGTCTGTAAAGACGACTCCAGCTATTCATGTTTGTATATAGGAAAGAGGGAAAGATAGACGGATTGACTGCGATCTCTAAAATATTAATAGTAAAATACACATTCCGAGACTAACTCTCGGCTCTGAAGCAGCAAGAAAATGTCCTCGTCCAGGATTTGAACACGAGCTCCAGTCTCTAACCCGTCTAGGTAATGCCGGCCCAAGTGAAAGTTGCAGCAGCAAGAGTGAGGGACGGGCCAAAAAAATGAGTGGATATATAGCTATAGGACGTGGGCGGTGATTATGGTACGCGCGAACGCGTGAATGAAGGGGTAACGAGCTGGTAATCGTGATACCATGAGCTAAGTGTACGATAAGTCCGTTTGTGCAAGTCAAGTCAGAGACTAGGGTGGGTGAATGAGAATGAACGCAGACGAAAATGGTACATAGGGCAGGCTGAGTGCCGCATTAGCAGCCGTCGTACTGTAAGCCCAAGGGCGGTTTCAGAAAATGTTATTCAAAAATGTAGGAACACGCTTACCATGGAGTTTTTTGGCCAAGGGTACCCTGCGCCAAGGCCTATGCCCTCCTTTGTTTCTGACCATAATGTTAGATTTGGATCTAAACAAACGAGTTAATTTCGCATAGCATATCAGTCGAATGTAGCCTTACTGGTATAAGCCTCCTGGTGATTGTTGATATAATCAGCTGTAGGGTACCCAGCAGGGCTGCAGCCAACATTCTGTGATCCGGATCGTTGATACACCCGCACATAGTCAACAAGCATCTCTGCGGGGAATATCATGGTGGAGAGATCGATGGCCTGCCAATTACCTTGAAGGATTTGTGATCAGCAAGGATCGACTAGTGTCAAGGGCTTACTCACTTGAGATGGCAAGATTGAGCACAATGGACTATAAGACATGGTTAGCTCATGTTCATAGGATAAATGCGAGAAATCTACCATTGGTTCTTCAGGGATGCGCCTCTGTCCAACCATCGACCCGTCGTCTCCTGTATCTGGACCTACGGCGTTGGCACCTAACGTATAACTAGGCTGTCCATTGGACTGCCAGGTAATGAATCCCTCTTCAGGATTACCTGGATTGGCCCAGTACTCGAAACCTGGATGACCGGTCAGCACAGACAAAGGCACTTATTGGGCTATCAGTGAGCATACCTAGCGTCGTGAAGACCTGACCTGATCCCTGGAACATATTGTCCGGCAGGTCGGTCAAACATGATATAGCTTGCTGACTGAAGAATAAATAGACGTTAGGAATAGAAAGCATTAATAGACAGATGCCGACTTACACTGCAGATCCTCTTTAAAGGAAGCGGACATACGATAATTTAGTTTCTGACGGAAAGGAAGGTCAATTGTAGAGCTCACCGGTAGCTATTAGGCGCGGTGATATCGGGAGAATGGATGAGGAACTGGTCTTGGGTGGAATTACCATAGAGATAATCGTGTGTGAAAGGCGCAAATTGAGCTGACTGTGATACTACCTGCCCATTACTGCCCGCCGTCTTATTCCTCTCCACTTCGAGAATATCGATCTCGGGAGCGCCACGACCCTGAGAGACGCTTGGACCAGGATGGTCTTCGCCTGGGCAAGTACAAGCTCTTTATGACGCAGGAATTCAGCGAAAGTATTTAATCCATTGTAACTTACTTACGAAACACGTTGACCCGGTAACCAGGAGAGCTCGAAATCGTACTTGTCTCTCGATGCGTCTGAATGGATGGCGGCGGCGGGGCCAGTGCCATTTTGATAAGTCTGGTTGGGGAAGGTACCAACATCGCATTCGTTGTACCTAAACGAAGTCCTTCAGGACACTAGCGCATCCGAAACGTTATGAATATGCTCACGAATAAGGCCAAGTACCATCGGAGGTGGCACCGTAACCTGGACGGCCCAAATTACCCATCGTCCACGCGCCAGGCCACTGGTACACGCGTTAGCACAAAATTCAAGAATGAGTGTAGATGATGATAACGCACGTATCCTTTGGTATCAGAATTGGGCCCGGGTAGTGTAATGGATACCTCGACATAACCACTTGTGAAGCAGAACTTGTTCCAACTCTGAAGCATACCACTTTTATACGGTAGCATATGGTTCAAGGTGATGTCTTCGACCGCTTCCATGACAATCGACAAGTGCCCATTCTTTGTTGTGATTTGGGAGGGATCATACCATTCCTGATCCATCGTAGATCCATACCATAAGTCTACCGCTTCCCAATATGGATCGTCGCCGGGATAGAAGGTGCGGCCTTCCGTGTTGAACTCATCTGAGAAAACAAGTTCATACTGCTGACCATCAAAACCTGTCCGTGTTTTTGCCGCATCTGGTGTCTCGGGGTCGATTAGTTCAGGCATTTGAAAACTATGTGCCAGGTACAAGATCAGCGCTCGCACTGCTAGTATGAAACCAAAAAGTACTGACAGGACGGGAGCTTGACCAGTTGCGTTTATCCTGATGTTACCGTCAATGGCTAGATTTCGTGCGTTGTTCCGGTAAAAGCTCAACACAGGATAGCATACAAACAGTGTTATTATCGCGGCGATAAGGAGGACCAGCACGCCCACGTTCAGGAAACCGCGAACCGAGCAGACGAAGGTCTGCCTATCGTCAGCGTCGATTTGGTGGAGCGGATCTTCCTCTTCGTCTTCATCCTTCATGTCTAGATCTGGGTCGTAAGCGTACGGTACAAAACCGCTTCGCCCTGGCATCACACCGGAAGGATACTTGGAGTCCGAGGATAATGAAAAGATAGAATCGCCCGAGGAGGATGCCACAGAGTCTCGGTTGTGCAGGGTCTTTGGGGGAAGTAGTAGGCCATCATCGTCTGCAAGACGATACAATACCATGGATCCCCTTTGTCCAGGATTTAGTGTAGTGAAATGGGATGTGAGCGCCTGAGATTCCTCTGATGCGACACGGTTGAAGTGAGTGCTTCCTCGCGAGCCAGGGCGAGAGCGGATGGCATGTGAGGAGTGAGGGTTGAGGGGAGAAGATATAAAGTTATTGCTCGACGAAAATGAACGAGTGGGTGGCTTTGCCGGTGGCGAATCGGGGGCCAAGAGAGGAGAGTCGACGGAAGATGTGGTAGGCGTCCTTGGGGGAAGTGTATTATCTTCTGGGCTACTCTTCCCACTATTTGAGTGGGTGTCAGTACCCTCGGGTGAAGACTCAGGTGAAGATGGCCATGCTGTAGACATCGTCGTCGACGTCCGGGACGATGGGCAGGGGCAGAAGGAGCGTGGTTGCGAGAGACGGCTTCTTAGACCGCTTCAGTTGTGACATCCTGAGAGCTGTCACGGAATGTCACTGTTTTTTGGCCGGAGCGTGTGACTTGTGACAACCCTTTGGTTCCTTCTTCATTTGAGTTTCATTCATGTGCCAAGGCCGACATGTGCATTCAAGGATCTTTGTCGACGAATCCTCATCAAACACTGCTCGCTGCTCTATCGCGACCTTCCAAGCTGTGCGCCTTCTTCATTCCCCACAATATTGCTTGCGATGATGAAACGCTTGACCTCGTGGCCGAGATACACACTGATACACGACGATGCGCTAGTCGGAACGATAGGTCGTCTACACACATGCAAGGGTAGGCAACGGGTCTGCTAAGGGTACCACCGAACACTCAGCAGCATAGCCGTCCGTGTGAGGGATGACGTGACGGCGTTACTGTTTAGGTTGCCACACTGGGAAAGTTTCCCATCCTCCCGCCTAAATTAACCGGTGGGGTGGCCTTGCGAGTTATCTGTGAGTGACCATTTGGTCTTGGACCGCACCACCGTGGTTGCATTGCAATATCTCGCTGTTGTGGAGTGCAGAAATATTGTGAACGCCTTGAGCACGCACTGGCAGCGTGCGTCTTTGCAGTACGGAGTCGGCTCGGGTCAGCGGGCGATGATAACACGGAGATACTCGCGAACGAAATTCGTTCTGGCACAAGGTACGAGATCATTCTAAGTCTCGGTGACACTGGGTCCGATACTGCACCTCAGCCAATGCGTCCAAAGGTGGATGAGTCACTGTCCCCCTTAAAGTTTAAACTGTCATCACTGGCAAACTGTAATAGGGCGGGTTAATGGACAATTCTCTGCGCAAAATCCAGCCTTTCGTGCCTGGTGCCGCGTCACGCCCGTGGTCCCTGAACTTCAGTGGCAGGACACCATCACTTCGACTTCGCTGTAATATCACAATATATCTTGAAACTTGTAATATTGCGGTCAAACTCTACAGTCGTATGACTCGCGTGCAATGCTGCGCTACAAGATGACATAAGACGTTCGTACGGCTTGCAACACAGACGACGGATGTCGGAAATCAATGCAAAACGGTCGGCTACAGTGCAGCATCGGAGGCAAGACAGCCGCTGATATAAAGTGGATGGCAAGGGCGACGCGCCTCGGACTCGAGTACAATTCTTGGGTATCAGTTACAGTTTATATTGCGACGTACAAGAGCCTATTGATTGCATTTGAAGGGTGGTTTATGTCATACTACGCGCTACCAATAACGGGAAACATGGCGGAAGGCATAGCAGGAATTAGAAGCGTGTTAATAACGCCGAAATAAGTAGTTCAATAAGACGGGAGTAAAGTAGTCCAGAGCGCAGTCTTTGAGATGAAGCAGCGGCCACAGTCGAAAATAAAGAGATCATGAAAGGCGTGACAAATCCCGGAATCGGAAGAATGAAAAGCGAAAATTGAAGAAAAAAAGAAAAGAAAAAGTCATGAGCAGTAAATGAAACAGGGTGGAACGAACCGTACACAAGTATCATACATCCAAAGGCCGTATCTCACCTGACAGAGGGTACAACCGTCCGCGCCAGCGAAACGGTAATTCGAGGGAAGAAACGGTGTCATCGAGGACTGAGGATTAACCTCTCACATTGGCGTGAGCGCTGGGAGTCATAAGTGCCTCTAGTCGCTCCTCGAGTCCCATACCAAGACCCTCTCTCTCCCACTCGCCGCCAACATCCTTGACGAGGTCGGCCGCAGGATCTCTCTCAGTGATCCACATCGAAGGGGACAAGGAACCATGTATGCTGGCCGCACTCGAGTGCTGGCCCTGGGCTTGCGCCTGAGGGATGCCAATGACGCTCGAAAGATGCGGAGGAGGCTCATTGACTTGAGCGCTTAGCGTAAGACTGGAGAGTGGAAGTGTGGAAGCAGGTGCAGAGGAGAGAAGGTCTGTGTAGGATATGAAGGAGAGCCGTTTCGATGGGTTCTTCGGTGAGGGAGGTGCGTGCGACCCTAGTGTGGCAGTGGTGGCAGTCGGGGAAATCGGAGTGGGCAGTGTATGCAAGGGGTGTTCGTGATGTGTGGCCGTCGTCGGGGACGAGTCCTCCGAGTAGACGGAGAAGTATGCGGATGTTGGTGTTGTAATTGACGGAGTAGAATCTGGAGGTGGAACCGTCTGGACAGCAGGCCGCGTTTGTGGCGATCCGCCACCTTGAGAGTAAGTGGGAGCCTGCAAGGGGAGAGGCAAGGTGAAACTTGGGCTCGGAGAGGGCAAATTTCCAAGGACACTCCTTCGGTTCGACGTCCCATTTGGACTGGGACTCCTACTGCTGAGTCGGGAAATTGGAGAAGTGAATCCGCTTCCTCCAGCATAAGTGTCTACGGGAAAAGGAGTAAGAATGGCGATTGAGTCCATTATTTCTTTATCGTCTCCGTCAGTCGTCAGAACCTCGGCAGCACTGTCGAGCACGGAGGGAACAGCTTGATCGAGCTGTTCTGTGTTTTTTCCTCGGGGCATATGATGCGGATCGTGGCTCATATACGGAGGAGAAGGCGTTATGGGTTCGATATCGCGCTCAAAAATGGCAGAAGAGGACGAGTGTCTGTAGAGGTGGTGAGTGAAGGACCCCTTGAGACAGGCGTTATCACTTACACAGAGGTTGGCGATGAGGGTATAGATGCCGGCGAGCGCGAGCCCAGACGGTGGGTGCGAAGATGCTGTGAAGTACGCTTTGAGAGTCTGTTCTCAGTGCTCTGTGGTGAAAGGTTTGCATTCGAAGTAACATGGCGAAGGTCAGAGTTTGCAGTCGTTATGGGTGAGGTAGTGGCTGAGAACAGATTGTTAAGAAAACACCATCGCCAGAAACAGGGAGAAGGCAACTGTACCATTTGTGTTTTCTGAGCCTGCAGATGCCATATCGCTGTATGTCGAGGTGTGGTGGTGGGCGATGGTGGGGATGTAGAGAGAGGAAGGTGTTGCAATCTCCTCACCTACGTTCGGTCTTAACCTGGCTCCTTTGCCACGTGCTCGGAGTTTGGGAGTTTTGGCGTCTATTTTGGCGTCTACTTACGGGGCCCAGCATTGCAATTCTAAAATTCTAATTTCTCATCGCCTGCGGACGCAAATCCTCCGTCTGCCAGCGGAGACCAGTAGCGGTATCTTCGTAGTTGTGTCGTTCAGCTCTACCTTTAATATTCAATTTACACTGATTTTCTAGCCTGTAGGCAAGGTGAGGCCCTATCAGAATCTTCAACCAGTATTTCCATCTCTAACTCGAAAAGATATCATCTGAATCCAAAGTCTAGGCCCATGACTGACTTGACCAGCTCCTTATTAGCAGAACTCGGACGCACCTGGACGAACATGGAGACCAGGTTACCTTGATTGATCTGGAACGCTTCGCTATATCCCGCATCTCCTCGGATTGATCCCTGCAGTCAAAAAAGGGTCAACTCCCCTGTGTATATACCAGCACTGGCGATTAAACAAATTTCAGGCACGAGCTGCTTCAGTTTGAAACATATACAGAGCATGGTGGTTGGCCCAGGTAAACGAGCACGCATCCAAAGATAAGCGTACACGTTTCTCGAAGACCGGCATCCTTAGACTGCTCACCAGGGTTAAACGTGCACGTTTCCCCTGTGGTTAGCCGTGCACGCTTACCAGCACTCCTTAGATTGCTCACCAGGGTTAAACGTGCACGTTTCCCCTGTGGGTAGCCGTGCACGCTTACCAGCACTCCTTAGATTGCTCACCAGGGTTAAACGTGCACGTTTCCCCTGTGGGTAGCCGTGCACGCTTACCAGCACTCCTTAGACTGCTCACCAGGGTTAAACGTGCACGTTTCCCCTGTGGGTAGCCGTGCAC
>MLYV02001142.1:0-14511 GCA_001913855.2 Hermanssonia centrifuga
TCTGAAAAACTTCCTGATTTTATCTGATGATATTTTGTGACAAATCTAAGATATTTTTGACTCGAAATATGCTTTAAATTTTGTCTAGACTTTTCTTGTGCAAGATGTTTGTAAAAACTGAAGGAAATCTGATCAAAACATTAATTTGATAGATTTTGCTAAAGTTGTAATAAGATTTTAGGGTAGAAAAGCTAAGACAAAATTTAAAGCATATTTCGAGTCAAAAATATCTTAGATTTGTCACAAAATATCATCAGATAAAATCAGGAAGTTTTTCAGAATTTTTACCAGAATTTTATATTGAAAATTATGAACAAAGCTTATACTCTTTTCAACTTATTTTTAAGTTTTATTCTAGCTAAAAATCCCCACGGATATCCAGTGTGTGAGTAGACGAGCTCATGGCTGCCTTGTTTTTTCTTCTTTTGTCATTCACATCAACGTGTATCAACCGCATGTGCAGGCACATTATGCACTGAAGAGGTTGCCAGCAGAAAGCCACATGGCGTGAGGCGGTCTGTATGGTCAATGCATGGTCGAGGACAGTGAACTCAATGGTCGACCAGCTCTCCCGCGACAGCAATGCCGCCAACTTGAACTTTCGAGCCCAAACTTCTTGCGCACATGGCTGTCCCGGAACAAAACCCTTGAGCTGCTGGGCCAGTATGTTAATGATATCTTCCATCTTTGCACCCTTACCCCACTCCTCGTTTCCATGGAACTTGTTCAAACGACTTGGCCGGACGAGTGATGGCCAGGGGCACCAATGAAGTGGGTACCAGGTAATTGGCCCCTACTCAGTGCGGTCTCTGGTGCGTGGTTCCACGGAGGCCTTCAGACACCTGGGTCTCACGAAACATGTCAGTTGTTGTACTGCGCTGGCATGGCGGACACGTACTAACATGTCAATCATCCTAGGTAGTTGACAACATGTGTAAGAGCTGGGTTTGCAGTAGGGAGAATGAACCTAGATCTGATGTGTTTGACCTGATACGTTAGTGTACAGATAGTGGTAGCGCACATGTCCATCATTAGTGTATTAGTCATCTGCATAAATATATTATCTTCTCTCCTCCTCCTCCTCCTCCTCACCGCCAGAATAACTGCGCAATTACATTCTATCACCTAGAAGTTCCCACTGAGCCATATCATGCCATGTAGGTGAGCACCTTAAATGATATATACCAGTCTGAGTTATGTCTGATAGCCATCTGCCAGACTGTACGTCTCAGGTCAGAGCATTCAATCCAACAAGAAATTTCGGTCATAGTACTGGTAGTAGAGGCTCATCTGGCGGCAGCGAGGCAGTGCGTTTGAGGACTGACGGATGACACAACGGACCAATTGCTAGGAGATTAAGCACCAGATGAGCAAAAGAATGCAATAGACAATCTCACACTAATAGTACATTGTCATGGTCTACTACTATAGAGGTGCATATCCCTCAGCATCCTCAAGCTCATCACCATCTCCTACATCATCCTCGCCATCCTCTGGACCAAAATCTTCTTCTTCAACATCCACCGGTTTGTTCACGCCAGCTCCATCATCTAGCTCTTCACTTTGATAGCTGTAGTCTTCTTCACCCTCTTCACCCTCCTTGCCGCCTTCTGCTCCCTCAAGCTCCTTGTTGTCCTCTTGCGCATCATGCTCCTTGGATATAGCAATCAGTACTACCTCCTGGATGTAATTGGAAGGATCCTCGACATCTTCTCGGCCATTGGATTCCGTTCCAGGCCCCCTGACATGCAGAAATGCTCTGTGTCCGATGCCTCCCCCCAGGAACCTTATGAACATATCACGGTCCACAAATCTGGGGCCGTAATGCGTCAGTAGGTATAAAGCAGCAGTCAGGGTAAGCACATACATGTTCACATAATAATGTCGACGACCTTCTTCTGACCCTTTGCAAGCGCTGCACTCAGCTTCATATTCTCAACCTTGACTTCCTTATATGCTTCTTCGATGACCACACATTGGTCCTGCTATTCAAAGAGAGTAGGTTTATGATAAGGAACCGAAATGCATACTTCATGCAGCTCTTCAAGTGTGGCATGGTCACTTGGAGTTAGAGGGCAATCAGGTAAATCGTCAAGCTCATTGTCCTTGTCGCCCACCAGCTCAGCAAGGATGTCGATGTCGAGGGCATAGAGGGCGAGAACTGATGATGAATGTTGGATTTTCCAGCAAGCAAGCCAGTGGTGTTAAGCGGCCTAAATCCGCATATCAGCATCGGCACTGACCATGAGTGTGTACAGTTATGCAAATATTGGCACATAGCCGTGAGATTACCAGGCAATGTAAGCGCTTGTAGTATGTACAGACGCAGCATGCAGGGCCAGCGTCAACTTACGGGAACAGGTTCCTGCGGTTTTGCTGATAAGGATCAATTACAGCTGAATTCAAAATGATAGACCGCTGTCCCCCAGCTTTGCTCAGGGTCGGAGAGATCCGGCACGCGCGCCTTGCCTAAACGGGGTTGTATCCCGCCCTATTTGACAGGCCAATATATTCCAAGTACTCATTTTACACCAACTGGTACATCCCCATACATGAAATACCACTATAAAAGCATACAGACACTCGTATAGATATTATAACATTTTTATTGCAATAATCTGAAGACACCATTACTGAAGTGTGACTATTCATTTCCCAGGCATGCGCGCTTGAGTACCATAATTGGGCATGCCACGTGTGTCGGATCTCTCCGACCCTGCGCAAAGCTGGGGGACAGCGGTCTATCGTTTTGAATTCAGCTGTAACATGGATTTACTCCGATTCTTGGAAGTTCACGTAAGATTCCCTTGGATCCTGTTCAATATCGTGGTCAAAAGCTAATAAGGGAACCTACCGTCTAAGTTGCGACCGAGATTTACCCTGGAATGGAGGCTATTCAGCCAGACAACCTTGTTCCCCTCCACATTCATCGCTGTCGGCCGCTCTCCCTCATTATCACCACCATTCTTTCAGATTTTATTCCCAAAATCCTATAAGAGGCAGGCATGGGTGTAGTCTCCAGCTGCTCCCGCTCATTCCGTTAGTTCTACTACGCTTCGAATCATCTGGCGATTAATGTTTACGTTGCGTTCAGTTCACTCTCGTAAATCGCAGTCAAATGAACTGTTACTGCTGGAGAACGAACGGGTTGCTGTTGCGGATCTTCTGCAATACCTTGAGAGTAAGTCTGCTGGGCATCGGGGTTACCGTCGATCGCTCACTCTGCATACAATAGACCGAACTACGACCAACTTCTTCTCGGGATCACCACTTTCCGCGTTGACTACACTCTCATTTTCAGATAATGTCGACTTGCAGCGTAGTGCTGCCCTCGCATTTGCCGAGATTACAGAGAAAGAAGTGCGGCCAGTAGGACGAGACACCCTAGATCCTATACTCTTCCTATTGAGTAGTCATGACACGGAGGTGCAACGTGCTGCAAGTGCGGCTTTGGGAAATCTTGCCGTCAACAGTATGCCTTTCTTTGATTCTAATGAACTGATTTGACCAACTCGTTCCGTGTACAGCTGATAACAAACTCCTGATAGTCAAGCTAGGGGGTCTTGAGCCTTTGATTCGCCAAATGCTCAGCCCAAATGTAGAGGTGCAATGTAATGCAGTGGGATGCGTGACCAACCTCGCCACACACGGTAAGTCGGCGCGTTGGTTGCATGGTTCAATTGTGTTGATTCATGATTACTGGCAGACGATAACAAGACCAAGATTGCGCAGTCCGGTGCACTAGTTCCCCTGACGAGATTGGCCCGATCCAAGGACATGCGTGTCCAGCGCAACGCTACGGGTGCTCTGCTTAATATGACACATTCCGGTGCGCTTACAGCCCATGTAGATGTTAACATGATGCTGATGCTACGATATGACAGATGAGAACAGGCAGCAACTCGTGAATGCGGGTGCAATACCTGTTCTCGTTAGCCTTTTGAACTCACAGGATACAGACGTTCAATATTACTGCACCACTGCCCTCAGTAACATCGTTGTGGATGGTATGGACATATCCGCGAAAAATTATGTGGATTATACTGATAACATCATTAGCTACGAATCGAAAGAAGCTCGCACAGACAGAGCCGAAGCTTGTATCCAGCTTAGTTCAGCTTATGGACAGTCCCAGCCTTAAAGTTCAATGTCAAGCTGCATTGGCGCTCAGGAATCTCGCTAGTGATGGTAAGCCCAAGTCGGACTTGATTACAACTATTTCTAATACGCACCACAGAGAAGTACCAACTTGAAATTGTCAAAGCTGACGGCCTGTCCTCGCTCCTTCGCCTTCTGCAATCCGCCTACCTTCCTCTTATCCTGTCCGCTGCCGCATGTGTCCGCAATTTTTCTATCCACCCTCAAAATGAATCACCTATCATCGAATCGGGATTCTTGCAACCGCTTATCAATCTCCTTTCGTTCAAGGATAATGAGGAGGTACAATGCCATGCAATCTCAACCCTCCGCAACTTGGCCGCCAGTTCAGAAAAGAATAAATTAGCAATTGTGAAGGCTGGTGCCATCCAAAGCATAAAAGAGCTTGTCCTCGAAGTGCCGATGAATGTTCAGAGTGAAATGACAGCATGTATCGCTGTTCTCGCCCTGAGTGGTGCGTGATTTGAATTTCACTGTTTAAACGACGATATGTGGCTAATAAGCTCACTCCCAGATGAGCTCAAGTGCCAGCTACTTGAAGTGGGAATTTGTGAAGTTCTCGTCCTTCTCACGAACTCGCCTAGCTCCGAAGTACAAGGCAATAGCGCAGCAGCCCTGGGTAACTTGTCCTCGAAAGGTAAGTCTACTTTGGTGTTTCTTGCAAGTAGCTCACTGGCAGATGATGAATAATAAATCTCAGATGTGCGTGCGACGTCTGATGACTACTCTGCCTTCAACAATGTTTGGGGTCAGCCAGATGGAGGCATGCATCAATATTTACATCGCTTCTTAACGAGCCCAGATGCAACGTTCCAACATATTGCTGTTTGGACCATCGACAAACTCCTTAAGTCTAACGGTACCTGCTCCATGCCATTCATTCTTTAAGCACTCATTAATTCTCGGTAACAGACCCGCAACTCATCAGCAATATCCGCAGTTCGAACATTCTGATACCCAACATCCGCCAGCTCGCCGCCACTCGCACTTCAACTCCTACATCATCGATTGCCAGTGGCACTCCTCACTCACATAGATCACGGCACTCATGCCAAGACACAGATACAGGAGAGGGCCAAGGAGAAATTCAACTTCTTGCGCGCCGCATCCTAGACTCTACGGACGGTCATGACGATAATATCATGACACCTAGTGTACCTCCTTTTCAGCTGCAGGTTGGATCTCTTGCGAAGAGCTTAGCTGAAAGTAGTATGATGAGCAGGGAGCATGAAGAGCTGTGTAGAAGGGTTGGAGAAGCATTTTCTGGAAGTTTGACAGGTCAATGAGAGGTTCTTCGGGCTTATACTTCTTATCATGAACCCGGTCGCATTTCGCTTTCTATTCCGCATTTCTCAATGTATGCATTCATTCTCTGACGGCCAGGTCTACGGTACTATCATCGTTTCTTGCTTAGGTTTTTTCACGTTTGACTTTGTATTCCATGGCGAAGTATATTGACTGCAATTATATGTATCGCATTGCTTGATGCCCTTCAAATTCCGATGGACAGAGCTTCGTTTGAAGCATATCGACGGCGAAGCATTGGTGGCAAAGCATGTCGAAAATAAGCGCTTAGATTACGATGGGCGCTTGATGGGCGCCAGAATATTATCAAGCCTATCAAAGCGCGCAACTTACTCATCTTTCTCCGCAACCTCCAAACGTTATCCATACGCTCAACGGACATGTACTCTATAAAACCAACCTCGTCAACTTTAAGGGCAGCGACCAGAGGCCTAGCGAGCTCGCATACTTCGTCATTGCCTTCACTAGCCGTCACTGCAAGATGTTTCTCTTCTACTACATTCCGGTCGGCCAATCTGCGTCATGGCTTGACTTTCGCTTCTAGCTCTACTCGAAGGACACAGAACCTTCTGCCAAGACCCCTCCAATGTATGTCCGCAATTTGCTATGTATCAAGACCCTATGCTCATACCGATTAGCCAGATCCATGTTCATACAAACAGAAACAACTCCCAACGACGACTCTCTCAAGTTCATTCCGGGCGTGGCAGTAATGTCAGACGGCACTGCTGAATTCCTCGACACCCGTTCCGCTTTAAAATCACCACTTGCCATTCGCCTCATGGGCATTGAAGGCGTCACTGGCGTCTTCTACGGACCCGACTTCGTCACCGTCTCCAAAGACTCCGAGAACACCTGGGCCGTCATTAAGCCAGAAATTTATTCGATCCTCATGGAATTTTTCTCCTCCAATCAGCCCTTGTTCCGCTCAGAGGAAGATCGCGAGGCTGCAGGTCCACAAGATACGAAGATTTTGGATACGGATTCAGAGACGGTCGCAATGATTAAGGAGCTCTTGGAAACCAGGGTGAGGCCGGCGATTATGGAGGACGGAGGAGACATCGAGTATAGGGGCTTTACGGAGGACGGTACGGTACAGGTCAAGTTGAAGGGCAGTTGTAGGGGGTGCGATTCAAGTACGGTGACCTTGAAAAGCGGGATCGAAAGGATGTTGATGCATTATATTCCCGAGGTCAAAGGTGTTGAACAGGTGCGCATACACTTTACTCTTCTATCGTACAAAAATGCTGATGCAAGTTTAAGATATTGGACCAGGAAGAAGAGATCGCTATGAGCGAATTTAACAAACTCGAAGAGCGACTTGGGCATGAACCACCAAAGAAAGACTCAAGGTGATCACTATCCTCCATCTCAAATTTCCTAACATACTTATAGTACCAAATAGTATGGCGCAGTATATGTCCCTTTAGAGTCGCCGCATCTGGCCGTCTGTTTGTATCTTTGATCAAGATGTATGCTAGATATATATACACTACTTCCCCATATTTCCAACCACCCATTCATACGGGCACTCTTCGCTCCAGTGTCACATCAAGTAAGTCCTCCCCTCGATTTGTGCAAAATACACTTCTCCCGATCTCAAAGTTTGTTCGCTGATTTGTTGCTAGTGATGGGCAGTGTTCCCATTTTCCCAGATTGGACGAAATGAGATACCGTTATCTTCGAACTGCGGCTGAGAAGCTGCAAGAGGCTGTGGCGCTGATAATTCATCTCGAAGGCGCTGACAGAGTTCCCCATCGTAACTACCCTCGGAGACGGCGGGGTATACATATACGATCCAAAGTGCATTGTCGTCCGTCTGCTCGTGTAGTCTCAAGAACTATGGCTCCCGACGTACGGTTTGCCGCTGTCGCTCTCTTTGGATTGGTCGTCAAGACGTTGTTCTGTGGTACGTCCACAACGCCTTTCCTCCACCTTCCTCTAAGCGTACGTGCCCGATGTGTACTAAGAACGCACTTGTATAGGGATATTCATCGTATTGTTCGCCATGTCACTTCGTGTGTTACGCAGACGTATCTCCATGGACCGATACGGACTATGCCCACGACGCATAGGGAAACCTTTGTTAGCGGCTTCTTCGCTCTTATTCGCCATTATAATCGCTGTATGTCTTTTTCTCTGATCTCTCATATAGACCGCTCCTTGTTGCTGTGCTGACAATAACTGCAGGATTGGTTGTTGGATCTCGTTGAAGCAGACGAAGCATTTATATCTGGTGTCTTGAACCAACCAGTCGACCCCGAAAACTACTATGCACATCTCATGGGTAGGACGTGCATTGAAGCTGCGAAGTATGGATTATATGTTGTGGCTGTGGCCATGGTGAATGCGATTATGGTGTGTATCACTCTTGAAAAAGAGAAATGATAGTGGATGATCAACTCAACTTTGGATTTAGATCTACCGTTTGTGTGTATCTTCACATTGGACAACCGTTATCTTTCCTGCGTTGTCTTCCGTTGGTTGTGCCGGTGAGATTGCAGTCGGGTCTTTCAATCGCTACGTGTTTGACAGGATGTGTGTTGCACCATCAAACAGCATCCGGCTTCGTATTGGTCTCCAAAGTGTCCGTTGCTACAAGTTCATCGGGGACTGTTATAGATACCGGGTTCGGTGCATATCTTCGCGTCTTTCGCCATTTGTCTGGTAACTGACACGTCTTACTGCTCAAAGTCGAGTGGACGGTTCCCTTTTTAACGCTAACTTTAAGGTATGTAGCCGATCGCCTCAGTTGGTCGTCCTGATACTGATTGATTCCGTCCTAGCACAAACATTTATTGCACCGGTGATTTCCTCCTGATGAATCTAACTGAACTGACGGCTAACATCGGACATTGTGCACAGCCCTGCTATCTTATGAAATATGGAGAGTAAACCGCGAAGTTAGGGGGCTTCCAACCTACCTCAGCCCAACAGCAGTGAAAGTGAGCTCGCGTCGCATCGCATCTCGTCTTGATCCCATCCATTCAACTGATTCATTATCGTCCTTCGTTCAGGACGTCGTTACTATCATCATCGAAAGCGCTGTGATATACACGTATGTATCAGATACGATGCATAAACAGATGTCCTCGATCTCATTGACTTTACCTTCAGTGTCTTCTCCCTGGTTACCCTTATCACCTATGTGGCGAAGTCACCGGTGGCACTGGCTTTCCTGAACTGCGTTAGTTTTCTCTCTCCGAACATTTTCAGCCTTGTGCGTATGCTGATGTCCACCTACAGACGGGTCCAGTGATAGGTATCACATTCTGCCTCATCATCGTTCGCCTAGGCACTGGCGTGCGCGATAGAAGCAGCACTATCGGGATGAAGAGTGTTATGCAGCCGGCTTCACGACCGCTCATGCATAGAAGTAGCACACCGATCAAACCTCTCGCCGTCTCCATCACGCGGCACGTCAATACGATCGATGACCTTGGAGTGAGTATCAAAGAGGACGAGGAGACCTAACTTGAACGTTTCACATATCATCCCTTTGTTCTTTGGGTTTTGCTTCTTGTGGCTGCCAGGTGGACGGTCTATTTGAACATTAGTAGATTTTTGTGCGATCACAAAGATTGGTCTAGCTTTGCTGAGCATTTAATGATAGTGTCTAGTACCACGTTTTGTTGGTTTTTACGAAGTCTTGTGTTTGATATTGACCAGGTGGATAGTCCGCTGGGACATATTTGGCTATCGCTGTGACGAATGCGATACTGGGGAAATATAAGGCAGCATCTTATTTGTATATTCTAGCATTTGGGTTCGGAGGAGAGGTATGAACGAAGTCGAGCACATCGGTGATACATTACGCAGCGATAGCAGCCTCGATCTTCTGCTTCTCATCTTCCGTCTTCGCCTCACCTATCCTCTTCTCTCTATCCTTCGTAATCTCATCCAGCACAGCCTTGGCACCAGTCTCCATCAGGACCTTTGCCAACCTCGACCCAACGGCTTCTGTACCCTCCAAATCTTTCACCTCCTCTTCCATACTATGTTGGACGTGGCGATCTCCCGTAAGGGACGTAACACAGCCTGTGATCTTCAAAGTCGCAGAGCCGGGATGGTGATGGTCGGTGGTAGTTGTAGGGAGAACGAGCTCGGTGCTGACGCCGACGGGTACGCTGCATCCACCTTCGAGAACCCTCAAGCAGGAACGCTCAGCAGCACACCTCCACTCTGTCTGCCAGTGCGTGATGGATCGGCAGAGTTCACGGGACTTTGCGTCTCCGATTCGGGTTTCGATCGCGAGGGCGCCTTGGCTTACTGCGTGGAAGAGAGTGGGCGGGACGATGTCTGCGGTTATGCGTGGACGCCAGCCTAGGCGGACTAATCCGGCTTTGGCGAGGATGAGCGCGGTGTATGGGCTATCTTCTGCGTCCAATTTCGCCATACGTGTGTTCCTGTGCTGATCATGAGCCATCAAATCTGGTTCTGGATTAGACTATGGCACGTACAAATTGCCTCGCTGAATCGGTACAGTGGTCAGATCATACATCGATGAGATATTCAACAAGACGTACCACATCGCGGAAGAGAAGTTTGGGGAATAACCTCTTGAGCTGCGCAACTCTTCTCACACTGCTCGTGCCCACCACCGCTCCCTCCGGCAACTCCTCCAAACTTTTCCACGGCAAGTCCTTCCTCACCACCAACGAATCCACCGGATCCTCCCTCTCCAGTACGCCGGAGATCTCACAGCCCTCTGGCAGCACAGTCGGAACGTCTTTATAGCTGTGCACGAGCATGTCGACCACGCCCTCTTGCAATGCCACCTCGAGTTCCTTGGTCCATAGAGACTTCCCGCCAAGGAGGTAGAGGGCCTGAGACTGGTTGTGGTCTCCTCCGGTTGTCATGAATGAGGTCTCGAAAGAGAGGTCGGGGAAGGCTGCTTGGAGAGCATCCCGGACCATATTCGTTTGGATTTGTGCT
The DNA here is from genome assembly GCA_001913855.2 of Hermanssonia centrifuga. Lineage (NCBI taxonomy): Eukaryota > Fungi > Basidiomycota > Agaricomycetes > Polyporales > Meruliaceae > Hermanssonia > Hermanssonia centrifuga. The sequence continues at coordinate 10,399 of MLYV02001142.1, forward strand.
AGCTGCGAAGCCCTAGACGCAAGTATAACCTTGCGGGGTCCAGTCGCACTGGTTTCGTTGGAGGACATGGCGGATGAAGAGATAGAGTCAAGCACTTCGCCTTTAATGCTTTATACTACGTGTACAGAGCCTTTCCATGGGAAACGCAGGCATAAGAGCTCGTTAGAGTCACTACTAGCTGAGAAAGTGTTGTCGGGTACTCACGGTCAATGCTGAAGCGATGAAGGGACCAAAATTTAATCTCATGAGAGCTGTGCTCGCAAACAAGCGGAATTGCTTGATTGAAATCAGTCTGCGAACATGCCGTTGATGGTCGGTTTTTCTGTAGAGATATATGGTCCAAACAATATATATTTTCGACCAGTGGACCTCAAACAAAAGTGTGCAACAATAATCCACACCGTCCAAGTACCCAGCCAACACAGGCTAACCCTCGAGCCAACCAAACACCCGCCTCCTGCCTGCCTAAAAAGCCAAAAGATTGGATGAGATGTTTCTTGCTAAACCAACGTTGTGAGGCGGTCGAGAATCTACACCAATCAACGAAAAGATAACGCAAGAATCCCCTGATAGAGATTCCTCTACATCCCCACGAGCACCTGCATCTTCCACGGAGAAAATAAAAGGAAGGCAAGCGACTCTATAGCAGGGAGGAAAGACATTGTAAAGAAAAGAGACGAGGAGCGAAAGAATTTATAGTGGCCCTTGTTTGGCCATGTTTGGTCTTTGTGGCAGGGATCAATCATTGGCAAGGCGTGGTTCTGCGACCGTTCTTGGGCTGTGCCACCATCTCTGACCCCCTCTCATTCATGTCTCGTCGACTTCAGAAGGAACTCAGGGATCTTCAGACTCAGGGAACACCGGTTGGTATGTTCTATGAGTCTTCCACACTCGTGGTAACTCACGATCGAATACAGGGATTGAATTATTAAATGCTGAGGATTTCGAGACTTGGATTCTGTCGATAGAGATTCTGGGGGATACCATATACTCTGTATGCACTGCCTAAGCGTCTCACGAATCGGATTCTCAAGGATACGTATTCAAGGGCGAACTATTTGCGCTACAATTCCGGTTCGATGCACAATACCCAATCTCATCTCCGTCGGTGACATTCGTTGTCAACGACAAGTTTCAAGCACCCGTCCATCCAGTTCGTCCACCTTATCGTTCTTTGATATCTTCAGACTAACTTACAGCCCATGTCTTTTTATCTGGAATTGTTCAGCACGTATACTCGAATGGCCATGTACGCATCAAATCCCTCACGCGATCATCCACATCACTCACTCTGTCCTCTTCTTGTAGATTTGCGCTTCCATACTCGGGAGCGATTGGTCTCCTGTGTTGACCGTTAGTGCGGTGTGTATCACCCTGCAGAGTATGCTCGCGTCCTGCAAGGTATGTCGCACGTCTCTCAGTTGCGGCGCCTGATGCTGACGGATTCTTATAGACGAAAGAGCGGTATGTGCTCCTCTCTTGTACTGCCGATCCTGCACTTATATTCCCTCGCAGACCTCCAGACAACGATCGTTATGTTATGCGTGCGCCTCTAGATCCGAAGAAGGTATGTGCCACCGCGGTTTGCATGTCACGCCCAGTGCTGATAGTTTTGCAGACAAGATGGGATTTCCATGGTCAGTCCCACTCATCCTTCAACGTGGGATACTACTGATTTGATCTCTGATTCAACATCGCAGATGACAAGTACGTCCTTACCATGAATCTAGAGTTTTTACACACTGACGTCCACGTAGTGTATAGTATTATAGGCACCAATGTATTTTGCTCGATATGTAGGAACACAGCACACGAATCGGATAAATCAATGTATCGATGTATCGATGTCTCACGAAGATGAGGTTCTCAAGGTCCGCCACCGTTTATTTCAGACTCACCTGGATCTACAATATGAGGGATCTTCTACATGTGGGAACCGACGATCCACACTCGTAAGTCATCTGGTCACATCCACATTACCTTGCGAAAAGTTCTCATCTATCTAAATCCATGAATGGTGGGAAAGTTTGTGCACAAGTCTATGAGTACATGTTCTACTGACAGATATGAATATCGATATAGACGGCTCTTCGGTGTCGCTGCTTGCTAGGTTCGATCCCGTCAAGCTCGTGTGCCTTCACTAACTCGAGGACCTGCCAGTTGTTCAACCCGTCGCGCGGAACGTTGGAGCGTTGGAGGGACTAGGATGGAGGTTTCTCTGATCTTGCGGTCCCATGGAAGTATATAGCCGCGAATTTGGTTGCCATCGATGTTCATAGCGACGGGCAATAGTGCTATCGGGGCAGCCTCATCGAGAAGAACCAGAATATACTTCAGTCTTAACTTCCTTACATGTCGGTATCTGCTCGACTCACCTGCACGTTTGGCATATTGACTTGGTCCACGAAATCGACCACCGCATGGCCATTGGCTGGTACGAAGGGAGCCCAGGCCGGAGCCCCTTCTGTTTGCAGTATGAAGCGTTCAAAGTAGACGAAGTTGTAGCCTGGAGCAACACGTAGAGTTTGTTGTCTGTGTTTCGGAACGGGGCTGGCGTTATAGCTCTCTGAATGGGTGTCGTACGCCATTTGCCTAGAGAACGTAGCTGCACGGAGGCCTAAGGTCGCCACTAGTGTCTCCGGTGAGGTGGGGTGTGTTCAGGGAGTTGTCATACTCCAAGTGGCAGCCACCTAGTAGTAGCTGACAGATGTGTATGCTCATGCACGGATATCGTTCCCGACTGCGTGATACTATGATAATGTAGTCTCGTACCCAGCCGTTCTAATACAGTGAGTGGCTGCCGTAGCTTAGTCTCGTTCCCAGCCGTTCGGAGCTTGGTGGCTGCACCCGGACTACGCCGGCGGAGTATGAAACTCCTTTGCAGGCAAAGCTCCAGAACGTCTGGCGGCTTTCGGTCGAGCGGGTGTAGATGGATTCTCACGTGACTTTACTGTAAGGTGGCATTTAAGAGTGTTTCTCATGCCGGCAAGAATGGCTTGCTCAGAAGAATAAGCACAGTCAGTAGAATATGTTTATTAGGCTCAGATATAATATATTGTATGATTTTTGTATGAAAATGTGCATTTTAGTGCTCTAATATATGTCTACATTCTGGGCACTTCAAAGCTCATGAACCCAGCTATACTGCACAATATATTATTTAAAAATTATCTATATTCTACCATCAGTTTTTAAAAGCATACTGAGGTATTTTATACTTCTTACAGTGCTGTACTATGCAGGGGAGGTCAGGCAGACATGCACCATGAACGTCACGTGAGAATCCATCTACACCCGCTCGGGAACTCCGCCATGCCAGGGTGTTTCCTTTTTTGGATCGGTCAAACCGTCTCCAGCGTTTGAGTGACCGTTTGGACCGTTGACCGTAAAGTAACCCTGTCACCATCACGTGCGTTTTGTGACTTTTCTGTGACTGGTCGGTCATAGACCCGAAGTTAGGGTTTAACCTTGGAATCTCAATCATGAAGACTCAGTTCACAGAGGAATACAGAGCAACAATACTATGTATGAATCATAGAATTGTAGTATACATACTAGAAGGACTGTAGAGTACGAAAATTTAGAAGATATCCTATGAATAGTGAAGAAATTGAAGAAATGGTCACTGCACTGGCAGTGCCAGTGGAAACCGGCGCCATGAAGAGACAATCAAGATCCCTAGAAGACGCAGCGCGATGATGAAATATCTGAAGTACAAGTCACTGGATATTCCTGGAGGTTTTTAGGTATGATAAAACTTGAAAAAAACTTGAAAAGAGTATAAACTTTATTCATGATTTCTGATATAGAAATCTGGTAAAAATCCCAAAAGACTGCTGGTTTTTATCTGCTGATATTCTGTAACAGAATTAAAACACTTTTGAGTCAGAATATGGTTTAATTTTGTGTCTTAGCTTTTCCAACTCAAAATCTTATCAAAATCTTAGCAAAATCTGTATAAAATCTGTAAATTGGTGTTTTGACCAGGTTTTGTTTGATTTTTATCAAGATTATGCATAAGAAAAGCACTGACAAAATTTAAACCATACTTTGAGTGAAAAGTCTTTTAATTTTGTCACAGAATATCAGCAGACAAAACTGGCAGTCTTTTAG
>MLYV02001143.1:0-21264 GCA_001913855.2 Hermanssonia centrifuga
GCGGCTGGCAAAGCGGCTGGCAAAGCGGTTGGCGCCTGAGGCCTTTTTGGGAAAGGATAACTACTTAGAATATCGGTAGACGATATCCGGAGGGCGCATGTAACGGCCCGGACTCGGTCCTCCTCCTTTCATCTATCCTTATCCCCCTGTTCCTGGTTACGATAACCCTCTGCCGCGCCACCATTCTCTTATTCCTTAAACCCTTCGCTTTTATCCTTTCATCCTGACCTCTGGGCCCTACGCCTACGGAACTCCTATTCCGTCTTCTAGACGTATAAATACCCTCGTAGTGCGTAGTAAAAGCCCCAGCATCTCATAGAGCAATAACAGTATACTTACCTGTCTGTTGTTGCGAGAATCTCTCCGTGTGCGTCAACGACTTACCTCGTGGACGTCACACGTAGCTCCCGGTAATCCGGCAACTTGACTTGGCGGGTGAGCGCTCCATCAATCTCCAAAATTTCTCCTCGGCCTCCGACTTCTTATTTACCTTCGCAATCCATCACTGTCAACAAACCTCCTGCCAATATTCAGATGTCACATCGGATGATATCAGCTTGAGAATCTGAGGCGAGATTCAAAGTGTTCAAGGACAGTGGTTTGCAGGTGAAGTTTGACGGTTGTCAGTGCCCTGTCAGGTCAGTACTTTGGAGTCGATTTAATAGTGGGGAATAGTAATCATGCCACAGTTTCTGTGCCGCATCAAAAGTTGGATACTGTACGATAAGGGTCAGACGGGCTTACCACCTCCTGCCAATATTCTAGGCAGCTATGGTATCCCGAGCTCTAGTGTACGGGGATGTAGTTCGAAGGGTCGGTGAGTGCGCTCAATTCTTCATGTCTTGCGCGGAAATAATCAACCTTCGTAATTCACCTCTGCACCCGACACGACCATTTTTAGTGTACCCGTATCTCAAATAATCGTGAAAACCGATAAGCGTCGTTCAAAACTAGAGGTAGCGCTTTCCTTCGTTTATGCCTATCATCAACTATTGGAATCGGTGCGTCGGCTTTTCCTCAAAGGGACTAGGGCTCCTATCGGAGCGGTATTGTTTGTGGCTCGCTGGTGATGTCTTTGAAGGCAGACGGTGTCGTAAAGAAGGATTGCTTCCCCCTTTTTACCATTTCCATACACCCTGTCAACCTATGGGTCCATATTCCATCCCTTCCAGTCACGTCAACTACGGCCACCCAAGCTTAATCTACGCTCTTCTATATTTCGACGGTGCACAGGTGCACGGATTCCCATTCAAACTTCAAGGCACGTCCACGACGTTAGACCATAACGCTTTCAGTCACCCTGGTTGGGCGAAATAATACGTGGGGAGGGGAGCCGAAATCGACTCTGGAGCAAAGGAGCTCTACTGTCCGGGTAGGTCCACCTCGTTTTCGCTCATAGCGTCTCCCAACCAACGCCACCATTCTCTCCCAAGATTCTAACTTGTTAGTGGCCACTAGGCCCTTCATCCTCCCCACCCTGCTCCTGATTTCTCGCACTCACAACCCTCACCCTTTGTTTTCTTGGCCCAGTGACGCTCTCCCAACCTTCGTCCTGTCCCTTGCGCGTGGTTCTTGACTGCACACTTGACGTCATAGAGGCTCGCTCCCCTCTGAAGCTATCAGGACGGAGCAGGCACAAACTGGGTCAGTCGGCCCTTGCGTGTAGGCACTGGGATATACGATCTCAGTCAATGATCCTCAATTTGAGCTCAGGCAACCAATCTGATGGATTGCTCTGGACGGAGTCGCCGCTCAATCACATCGCGAGCTATAGAGACCGAACCTGTCTCAGAAGTAGAGGAAGCCATCGCCATGTCTCCATTTCTTCGTGCTCAAATTATTCCCCATACTCTCTTCAAAATCACGCGAGCCGATCTGGCTCTCTTTCCGCATTAATGCTGCTATCACTCCGGGATTTTGTTCCGTTCACGACGGAGTGCCCAGGACCGAGCCCTCATTCTCAGCCCAGATCTCCCGTATCACGCTGGACAAGATGTGTCGCACATTTTCCTCAGAAGCAAACTTCCAGTGACAAGTTGCAATTGCACATGACCAACGAAGCATCCAATTTCCAGGCGACAGCTTGAGGGTCACTCCCGTGTCCCGCCTTCGCCGTATCTCTACTTTGTCTATGATATCCTCAGTAAACTGGCTCCTGTCGCTCGTGCAAGTATTTCTTCGTATCCTGCTGATATCAACACTGCTATCTGCTGTTTGGACTCGCATTCCTAAGCTTCAACATGCGTGCGATATATGCATATCCGTTGGTTTTTGTCCACCGATATCTACTATCATGATATGCGTATATACGGTTTGCACCGCCATGAAGGATATAGCTTCAAGGCTGCCTCTGAGATTCAGACGCCGCATTGCTTGCTGACGACCACCATGGGTAAATACGAGGATTACTGCTCTAACTTTGCCTCCACCCCTACGACCAGTGCACTAGACAGGATTGGAGCCAGCATACCTGAGGAGGTGTTGGGAAAGGTTCTTATTTTCATCCAGCGTGGATATTATAGGAAGCACGATGTGGGCCAGTTGGCTCTTACGGGCAGATATTGGGCGGCCCAATGTCAGCCAGCAATATTCGCGACGATCTCCTTGCGCTCTGGCCAAGAGATCGATGAGCTGCTTTCATTGATGGCCTCTCCGCTCAGTCGTATCGCAAGCTACATCAAGACGCTGTTGCTGTATCACAATGCGCCACAGGACCCACCATGGCTCCATCTCGTCGCCCTCCGACTGCTCCCCAAGCTCTCCCTAGACACAGAAGGCCCGATCTATCTTCTACTCAACAGTACTGCTGCTATTCGCTCGATCCATGGCGCAATGCCAAGATCGCATCCCTCATTCTCATCCCACATCTCATTTATCAAGCTGGTGAATGCTCGTTTCAACTCCTTTACTGATCTACTTCATCTTGTCGACGAAGTGCCCTCCCTGCGGGAGCTTTATTGTAAATCTCTGACATGGCCTGCGTCTCCTGATACTCCGCCAGTCGTTCCCCGTCGCATCCCACTTCATCTGTACTATGTCGAGATGAATCAATGCACAGATAACTCGGCTTCGGTTCGCGTTTTGACTGGGAGGGGTTTGACTGGGACGCGAAGAAAAGCTAGTGTGACGGCGTCCTTAGACTTTGGTCTGGATCCCGAACACTGGCACACTATTTATAAAGTAGCATCTCCATGTGGGGAAAAGAGCACGACAGGTTGCAATATTTCTCTCAATCGGATAGATTCTGCATACAGTGAGCATTTTTGCTACTACGTCAAGGGTATACCCACGGTACTTACGTCAATGTTAGACATGATTGACGTGGATGGGGACATTCGAATCTACTTCATTTTGCCATCCACTACAGGGCCCAAATCACCTGTGCGGTTTGAGACCATTGCAATATTCATCCGGTCCTACAAGGATGGAGATCCAGAGAAATGGAATAAAACGTGCGAGCAGCTCCCTCCCCTCCAGAATCTTGTTCTCGGCTTCGATTCAGTGGAGGATATGACCCGCTTTATCCGAGAGGTTGTGAGTACAAAGTTGGACGACCTGCGTTCGGCCGATAGGGTAAAATATACCATCCTTAAAGGAAAATACTGCCAGGATACTCGTGGAATGTGGCTGCGAGCGTCTGTAGACTCGAAAGAATTGAAAGGTAAGTTTTGCTCACTGTCTATCACAAATGTTCTCAATATGAACTGTGCCTTGCAGAAACTGGATGGGGGAAATGCGATTTATGGAGAATCTGAGTTCTCGAATTCTACGTTCTATCCCCCCTTCACCTTATTCCCTCCGATTCAAGTCTATCTCATCTCGCTCTCAGCGATCCCTCTCCCCCTTTGACATTGGCCGCTATTCTTACAAGAATTGTGAGGCTCGCCAGGATGGCAATTATACTTTTCTAGTTGCAATCGCTTTCACGAAATTTCTAACGGGATGGCTCGAATGTATTGATATGTGGCGTTGGTCAGCTCAAGATTTAGGCTTATTAGCCGTCCTACGAGCCGATATGAATCCTGAAGCTTGAAGTCCCATGCTCAACTCACACCACACCTGTTGGGCATCCGTTGTATCTCCATCGTGGCTGACAAGTTATTAGAAGCTATAAAATGTGTTCAGTAAACCGATCGTAAACTTACCGGTTCCACATTTCTCCTACTTATATACAGGCCAAATGTTCATTTGTTACGTCTGTTTGTTGTCTGTGTGGCGTTTATAGTGTAAACCTGTATAGAATACGCGCCGGACAGTTGATATCGGTCACGTGCGAGTTCCGGTAATCCGGCGACTGCACTTCTGCCGACCTTTTTCGGCTCCGACGCCGTTTCAGCCTCCGACTTTGTATTAAAACACTTTTGTCTGACGAGCCTATCTATCTCATAAGTGTTCACTTTATGGAGCGCAGTCACAGTGCATGCGGCGCGTATTTGAGGAGGAGGAGGAGGTAATTTATTTCTGCTAGCGGCACTGTATGTGTACATAATATGTGTATTTGTCATCTATACGTTGCCGAGCAGCGGACCCGGTATCGTTCTCCCCGGGGCGATGTCGAAGACTCCTCGCAAGTAACTACTATGATTGCATTAAAACCCCCTAAAAAACCCTGTGGGAAAAAATGGGAGGAAAGCTATCATACTACACTATATGCAGGTAAAGTAAAACTACTGGGTCCAGCTTTCTGAAAACCCAGGCTAACCCTACCAGAGCCTAGGACTGCTAGGGTGCCAAAGTCTCCGCAACCCGGAGATACGTTCACGCAAAGGCGAATCACCATGTCAAGCCGGGGACTCGTGAACAGGGGGCCTTGGGTGCAATGCAACATCCAGTCTCAAACGAGGCCATCCACCCTCAACGAGTGTCTCTAACGAGCCCTCGGAGAGTGAGAAGAAACATAGACACCATTCTATATCATCATGCAGAGAGGTGCGAATATACGCGTATTGGTTCACTTTGGCTCTCAAATCTGGCTTATGTTTATCTACGGTTTACACTGTGCGCCATGAAGGATACAGCCCGAGGCTGAGCACGAGTGACGCTCGCTTTTATACTTGCTTGACTCATCCTGAGACTCAGACGCCGTATCGCTTGCTGACGACCACTATAGACCTCACCAATCAGTACATACAAGGATGACTGCTCTAACTGCACCCCTACGATCAGGGCACTAGACAGGATAGGAGATCGGTTACCTCAGGAGGTCTATTCGGGAAAGAACGAAAAGCACGATGTGGGCCAGTTGGCTCTTACGTGCACATATTGGACGACCCAATGCCACCGGCCAGTGCCAGCGGTCTTCAGCGCTGCACCGCGATCAAGTTGCGCTCAGGCAAAGACGTTGATGAGGTGCTCTCTTTGATGGCGTCTCCACTCAGCCAAATCGCCATCTGTCGCTGTGGTGATATGGACAACCGAATGCTCCTCGGCGCCCTCCAATTGGCCCCCAAACTCTCCCTAGACACAGAATATTCGATCTTTCTTCGGTGCTTTGCTGTCACTTTTGCTGCCACTATCCGCCGAGGCCGCAGATGACATTGAGACGCCGCATTGCTTGCTGACGACCACCATGCGCCCCACCGATGAGTACAAAACATATTGCGCTAACTTCGCCTCCGCCCCTACAACCAGTGCGCTCGACAGGATAGGAGCTCGCATACCTGAGGAGGTGTTGGCAAGGATTTCATTTCTCATCCAGGGTGAATATCATGAGAGGCGCATTGTGGGCCATATGGCTCTTACGTGCAAATATTGGGCGACCCAATGCCAGCCAGTGATATTCAACGTGATCAGATTGCGCTCAGGCAAAGACCTCGAAGAGCTGCTCTCTTTGATGGCGTCTCCGCTCAGTCGCGTCGCCAGCTACATCAAGAGGCTGTCACTGTGGCAATATGGACGACCGGATGCACCCTGGCTTCATCTCGTCGCCCTCCGATTGGTCCCAAAACTCTCCCTAAACACAGAAGACCCGATCAATCTCTCCTTCTACAACGATGGTGCTGCTGCCGCTATCCGGTCGATCCATGACGGATTGCCAAGATCCTGTCACTCATTTTCATCCCACATCTCATGGCTCTCCCTGGAGAATGCTCGCTTTAACTCCTGTGCTGAGCTGCTCCATCTTGTTGACGAAATGCCCTCCCTGCGAACCCTTCTTTGCTATGATGTGACCTGGCCTATGGCTCCAGATACTCAACCAGTCTTTCCCGGTCAGCGTCGCATACCACCTAATCTGCAATATGTCTATTTGACTAGATGCACAGATAACTCGGCTTCAGTTCGCGTTTTGATGGGGAGGCGGCGAAGGAAAGTTCGGGCTGGTGCAACAGCGTCCTTGGACTTGGGATTGGATCCCGAGCAGCAACGCGTCACCTATAGTTTAGTGTTTCCATGTGCGGAAATGAGCCGGATCTGCATAATTAATTTCAAGAAGCCAGGCCCTGCGTACAGTGAGTGTTATTGCTAGCCCCAAGTGTATATTCATGGCATTTACCTTGGTCAATGCTAGACATGATCAGTGTTTCCTGTGAGGTGAAAACCTCGGGCAGACAATTCTACATCTTCTACTTCATTCTGCCATCCACTACAAGGCCGAATACAATCGTACAGGTCGAGATCATTGGAATAATTATCAGAGAATACAAGGACGGTGATTCAGACAAGTGGAATAAAACGTGCGAGCATCTCCCTCCCCTTCAGAAGCTTGCTCTCGGCTTCTCATCGAAGGAGGATATGACCCGCTTTGTACAAGAAGTTGTGAGCACAAAGCTGCACAGCTTGCGCTCGGAGGACAGGGTGAAATATGCCGTTCTTCAAGGAGAAGGCGAGAATGAGATGTGGTCTCGAGCGTCTTTCGACTTGGAAGAGTTGAAAGGTAAGTATTACTATTTGTCACATGGGTTCTCACTGTAGCCTGTGCTTTGCAGAAACCGGCTTGGCGGAGGACGATCTATGGAGAATCTGAGTTCCGACTTCTACATACCGGCATCCCCTTTTCGCCATATTTTCCTTCGGAATTGCCAGTGCTTTTAGGAAATTTACAATTGGACATATTAGATGTACCAGCAGGTGTCGTTGGTTGTCTTTAGGGACTCACTGGCAGCGGCTCACTGGTCGTTTCCGTATCGCTCTGTGCAATCATTCTTCAGATTATTTACCCTGCTTATTTAGTTTTTGTATGTGTCTTGCATCTACATCATTTCTGTTTTTCACGTCGTCTATTGTATTGGTCCCCTTTCATAAATTATACTATCGAACCGCGTTTGTACATGTTATGGATGATACTGAAAGACAAGAAACGGAAGATTGCAAGGATATCATTAATTAGGGTTTCCGCTAAAGGTCGTTTACCGACGCGGTCACGTGCAGCCCCCGGTCCTCCGGCAACTCGCCTTGGCGCTCTTCACGGTTTGTCAATCAATTTCTCCTCGTCTCCTCCTTCTTGCAATCCATCGCCATCAGCAAACCTCCTGCCTTCAAATGTCGCATCGGATGGTATATTATCTGCTTGAGGACATGAGGGGAGCTTTAGAGCATTAAGGGCGGTGTTAGACGGCACACAGTGCCGTGAGTACCTCAGAATTAATCCAATAGTAGGGGATACTAATCATGCCGTAGTAAAGGTTGGATCCTGCACGAACCGTAAGTTCCTGCCAAGGTTGTAGGTAGTCATGATACGGTCAGTATGGTGTCCTCCGTAGCGTATGGATGTAGTTCGAAGGTTCGGTGAGTGTATTCGCTTTTTCATGACTTGTGCGGGACTACTGAAACTCATAATCCAGCTCTGCATTTGACACCACCGCGTCGAGTGTATTCTTATTTCAAACACCTGTGAAGCTTCGTTCAAAACTATTAAGCATATCAATCTCTTTCCTACCACCAAATCTCGGAATCTGTGTGTCGGCTTCTTCTCAAAGAGGCTAGAGCTCTTATTGGAGCGATATCGTCTGTGGTTGACTGAGGATGCCCACAAAGGCGATGCATGTAAATGGTCAAGAAGAATTGCTCCACCCCTTTTACCATTGTCATACACCCGCTCTCATCCATCTCAACCTATGGATTCAGATCTCATCATCTCTAGCAGTCACGTCAACTACAGCCACCAAAATCTTTCATTCCGAACACCTTCCTCGTGAACTAGCTCAACCATCATCATCACCCTTTGTCTCCTTGACCTAGCAATGGTCTCCCAACTTTCGTTTTCTCCCTTACGTGTGGTTCTGCCTCTGAGCCTCCTACCTTCAAATTACAATATATATGAAGAGTTCCGCCGCCGACGCACGGAGTTCGAACTATGATTTCTAGTTTGGATTTTGGTCTGGATCCCGAGCAGCAACACACCATTCACAGGTTAGTAGGTACATGGGCGAAAAAAAGCAAGGATATCACAAGTTCTCTTAAGAAGATAGACTCTGCATACAGTGGGTGCCATTTCTAGCATCAAGTGGATTTTCATCGCATTTACCTTGGTCAATGCTAGTTATGATTCGTGTTGGGTTCGAGCGCGGGTTCGAGCCAGAATTATCCGAGTTCTCCTTCATCCTGCCATTCACTACAGGGTGCAAGTCCATTGTGCAGGTCGAAATCATTGCAATATACATCGATTACTACGACGGGGATTCAGACAAGTGGATTAAAATGTGTGAGCAACTCCCTCTCCTCCAGAAGCTCGTTTTCGGCTTCAGATCGAGGGAGGTTATGACCCGCTTTGTCCAAAACGTTGTCTGCGCAAAGCTAGACGCCCTGCGTTCAGCGGATAGGGTGAAATATGCCGTGCTTCAAGGAGAATGGCCACAGCAGTTCCGAGCGTCTGACGACTCAGAAGAGTTGAAAGGCAAGTGTGTTTCATTGCCTATCACACAGTCTCTCACTGTGATCTGTGCTTTGCAGAAACCGGCTTTAAGCGGTCCGATCTATGGAGAGTCTGAGTTCAGTTCCATCCCCTCTCCACCGTATTCCCTCGAGTCTATGTCATTACCCCTTCGCCCATCCCTCTTCGTCGACCACCAATCCAGGAGAGCTCGGACTCGCCGCGATGGCAATCACGCATTTTAACTCGTCGGAATCGCTTGAGAAAATCTCCAATCAGACTCTCAGGTGTCCCTGCTTCATTATATCTTCTGTCTCTCCTCCTCTTATCTCTTATGAAACTGATTTTCCCCCGTCATGTATTGCAACGGCCCTGTCTCGTAAACTGTACCGTCTACTTACAATGTACTTAGGAAATCATATAGTCGTTCGAAAGTAGATACCGCCCGGCGTCGGGCTCCATATCTTCGACAACTACCTCTACTCAATGACAAGCCTTCTCTTATCGCCTCTTTATTAGTGTGCAACTCATGGGTACCACATGCCCGACTTCCCTGCGCTGGCCTTTCGAAACCTACAAGTGGAAGTGGTCGACATTCCATCGGTTACACATGACAAGGTTATTGTTAGCCTGCGAAAGCACTACATTGATGCATATGATTATACGAATTTACAACAATACGGGAGTATGCTAAACGGACGGAGTGAATAACAAGACAGCGAGAATAAGTTACGAGAAACATGGTCCAGCCATAAGCACCTGAATCTACGCATACAGTAATTCATAGTCCACGAGCATAACCATAGAACATGTATGAAAGATGACGCATGCCACAAGATAGTCGGCGGTACGTCCGCTGAAGGCATATTCACCGTGCCTTCAGTGTCCTCAACTTCTTCTGCACCTCCTTTATATCCTTCCGATTCCACTCTCCTGTCCAAGTGCCCAAGTTGCTACCGGTCATCCACACCCTCGAAGAACGCTTGATAGGGTGCACGGCAGTAGCGAGTTGCCTTTGTGTAGGCGCAGACCTTGCGTTGGATGTGGATGTGGTAGGAGGGAAAACAATCTCAGGCGGTATATTTTCGCCAAGCGTCCGAGTCAGCTTCGCCATCCTCTTCCTGCGTACCTCTGCGGCAGAAGGAACAACAGGTGTGTCAGGTTCTGTGCATCCAGGCACTATGGGTACGATGGAAGCGGTGAAAGGGGACATGGGTACGCGGATGTCGGATGGTTTGACTGGCACGGTGTTCACACGGAGAACAAGGGGATGTGGAGTATTAGCGGAACGCCTGGGTTTGGAGGAGAAGGATTTAGGGGTGGGAAGGACGTCGCTTGAGTACGTCGGAGGAAGCGTCAATGAAACGACGGAAGAGTTGGACGAGGACGATGAATAAACGGAGTTGATTGAAGGGGACGCTTTCACGGACGTGTAAGAACGAGGGTATCCGTGGTGGTACCCATACGGTGAGTTGTGTCCATTTGACGAGAGCGAGCTCGTGGACGAACGTCCTATGGGCAGAAGCTTGATAGGGATGGGCTCTGGTTCAACCAGACGCGGTGTGGTGCCGAGGACTGCACCGAGTTTTCGAGTGGAACGGACAAGGCGGGCTCGCTGGTAGCTTTCGAGAGTGTTGCTCGTGAGGGGAGGTGCATAGAATATCTGTGTAACGTCCATGATCGGATGCAAATAGTAGAAAATGCAAGGATTTAGAGATACAATTGAGGATGCAGGGAGTATAGATACAGAGAAAAAGAATGATGTACACAGTGAGCAATTGGAGGAGAGATATAAAAGAGGGGGGCCCGAGCCTTTGTGCCACGCCGTAACCTCATTGATATAGGGAGGCAGGCAAACAATAGCTTTCATTAGAAAGACAGCATAATCAACGGACCAGGGCAACTATTAAAAGTGACCCTGTTCGGTCGATTGTCCTGCCAGCACCATCATTCACAACCTTTGTGAGTCACATATTGGCGATGTGTTATTGGAGACAATAGGGTTGCCGTCCGTATTGTGTCGCCTAGTCACAGTTTTACATACTTGTTCCTCGCTGCACATTCTAGGCCTAAGATCTAAGAGACAGTACCAAGGCTCGAGTCGAGGTCCGATGGATAGTTGGCAGTATTTCGGTCGAGACGAGATTTGAGCGTGAAATTCGCGGAAATACTCAAATATTTGGGCTTATTTGGTTACCAAAAAGTCGTCCGTGACATCAATTGATGGGCACGTCACATTATGACATAACTCGGTCACTCGGGCCGGCCCCGAGTATGAAGTCTGCCAGCACACTTCAGCAAAAACCTTCATTTAACACCGGACTTACGAGTGCATCTTCAAAATTCTGGCAGCAATCTACCGGGTCTGGTCCGCTGATTAGTCTTCTATGAGAATAAATTCGATATTTATACTGACTTTCGTCTTCTGTCATAGAATAATCTTTGTGATTTGGAACATTAAACCCGACTGAATACCATGTCAGCCTCCTCGGCATCCTCGGTCTCTTCAACTCAGTCCCAGGATGTCTGGTTCGACCAAGGAGACGTCGTGGTACAAGCAGACGACGCAATATTCCGCGTATATTCCAGTGTATTGATTCGAAGTTCTCCGGTCTTCGAGGATATGCTGGACAACGCTCGGGTGGACACCTTCAGTGGTTGTCCTGTGCTCAGGTTGCAGGAGAGGGGGAATGATTTGGCACCGGTCCTGAGAGCCATGCACTCCAGAAGGTGAATACGCTTGCTTCGCGTGAACCTGGATTTTGACAAACTCACCTCATCAGCTATCGTCCCACAGGAAAAGGCGAGGCAGATGTAAAGGCCCTTCTTAATGTGCTCAGGATCAGTGGCAGATATGATATTCGTTCGCTTCACAGAAGAGCCCTATCCCTCCTTACACGACAATATCCCTCGACGCTTGACTTGTGGGATGCTAGGACCCACAACGTGCATTTTGAACGCAACATCTTCACAATCGCAAACCTGGCCCTCGAAGCGAATGCATACATCCTACTTCCGACGGTACTCCTACATTGCTGCCTTCGGCAAATGGCCGATATCTTGCTAGGGTTTGGGCCCTCAGAGGGATTCTACGACGAGCTAGACCCTGCAAACAAGCGCGCCGTGCTCTTCGCACAACAGCATCTGTCATGTCGGATTCAAGAAGAGGCTTTCCCAGATCTTTACGATTTCGAACATGTTGTGCCTGAATGTCATGACGTGCTGCGGTGCTGCCGGGCAAAAGGGAAGTTGACTACTTGGATGAAATGTAGTCCGTACAGCTGGGGCTATGCGACGCCCACCATGGAAACCTTCCTGAAGAACTTCAAGTTTTGCCTGCGGTGTCGTGAGGCCTATATCATGTCGTATTCCGAAGGGCGGAGGAGGATATGGGCCGATCTACCACAGCAGTTCGGCCTGCCCGACTGGACAGTGTTGGCGCAGAAAACCCTCGGTGAGGCAGGACTGTCTTCTTCCGTCACACTGGATTTTAACTGCCACTCCAGAATCGGACCAGTCTCACATGCTGCCAGAGAAACTAGCCCTATGATCGCCATGGGGCACACTCAATCACCAACTACGTTCATTAATGGATACACCATCCGTCCACTCCTTATTGAAGTCATATATCCTGCAATACTCTACATCACAAGCTGCCGATCGTCGAGATCGTGTGCTAACGACAATCAGCCATTTCATCAGATATCACTACTACACACAACGCATAATATACTTCGTGCATGTCCTTTCAGATCCTTTCTGTGGCAACCAACTCGACTTCGAAATTACCAGATTAGAATTTCTTCGACGTTGTTCAGACTTCAAGCTACCGTTGGCTCATGGGTATCCGACGAACAATATTCGATTGCACAGGAACATAGTTTGTATCAGCGTCTGTGCTATATTTTCCCCACCTCCTACATCGCCTTTCTATTGTATAAGGACATGCAGGGTCTTGTGAGTATCTCTAGCGTCAATACTGACAGAAAGCGTAGCACTGCACTTCAGTGTTGCGCGCCTGCATGTCTCCGTTTATGGTTCGTGTTGTTGACGGCAACCGCGCAATGCTCAATAGCACAGCCTTCCTGAATACGAACCTTGACATCAATCACCGTAGCTGTTGTTCTTGCAACGTGGTCATAACGATTTCCTAGTGGACAGTACAGCGTCTGCAGGGTCCCGATCAGCCGATTGTTCTGTTACGAGGCTACGGGACTAACACGGCGTCGTCCGACATCGGTTGGTATCGAACGCCCCCTTATATCAAGCTACCCACCAGGACAACCAAAGCATTTTGTTTCCACATTCTGTCGAGGCAGGGCTTGCTCTCCTCTTTCTCCTTTCTATTTTAGGTGCTGTATCATTATTTCCTCGACTAGTGCGGGAAGCACCATCTACGATTAATCCATGGACGCGACCAATCTTATCCTTTACCCTATGCCTCCTCCGACGTCTAACCACCTCGATAACCGCCAGCGAAGGCGGTTGGTACGCTCCACGAGGAAATTAGGAGATGTCCTCGGAGCCACACCTATTGTCGCGGAATTCGAACTTTCGCCACCTATTCCTATTCCTTCATCGCGCCCTCGAGCATCGGTGTCCTCATCGAGCAGTGAATCCACGGTATCTTCAGAGGAGAAACAATCAAGACGCCAAGCTTCCATTTGTTCATACAGTCCTAATTCAGCTAGTCTCTTTTACTCGTCGCCTTCATGCGAAAGCTCTGTCGTTTCCCTCACTCTTCCCCTCTCCCCGACTCCTCCTAATGTCGATCTCATTATCAAAAAGAAGTGCTCGATGCGGCTCAAGCAATGCACGAAACAACGACCAGTTCGCGAACCCCCTCAGCCGCTTGTCATTCGACTCAACTCGCTCCCCCAGACGTCTGCGATTCAGTCTCCTTGCTCCCCGGAACCACATACGCCAACCCGCTTCGCGCCTTTCACTCCTACACCGACTAGCTCCCCGGCACTCACGCCGTTAACGCCAGTGTTCCCTAGCGCAGTTGAAACTAGAAGGAAGAGGATGGCGAAGCTCACTCGGACTCTTGGCGAGATCATCCCCCCGCATCTCGTCCTAGCATCGAGGAGAACGAGTTTGGGTCCGATATCGGATACGCCATTCTCGCCAGGTGTTCAAGAGCTAGCGTCTGCGACTAGCATGCGTAAACGACGGAGCATGTCTATCAACTTTGGCGAAGAGAACTACGAACCGTATCCGCGTTCATCGCGCGTATGGGTTACGGGAAGTGAGACGTGGACAGGAGAGTGGAATAGGAAAGACATCAGAGACGTGCAGAAACAGCTTCGGTCTTTGAAGTCTCGTTGAATACGCTTTTAGATTCCGATTAAGCTGGTCTTCATCGTACATTTGCATTTCATCGTACATTTTTCTCTCCTCATCTACTTTACTCTGCGATTTGTCAACGGTTTAGCGCACACAAATCTTCCGTTTTTTTTGTTTGCCGGACGCAGAATTATACCAACTTGTATTACTTTTTGGACTCACAGTACACTACATTAGCATGTAAAATTAGCATCTATCTCTCTACAGTACAATTAGTACGTCTAGTACAAGTAGACCATGAAACTATTGCAGAACTAACATTCAGACTCGGGTATGGACTCAAGCTGGGCAAAAATGAGTGGACTGCTTCGAGCAGAGAAAAGGTCTTCTGGGCTGTTACGTGCGTGATTAGGTAGTGTGGCAGTATTGATATTCTCATGGCTTCGACCAGAATTCCCTAGTGAGTAGCGAGCTTCACAAGCCCCAGAACCGAACAGTTCGGCTACCAGCGGTGAAAACATCCGGAGCTCGTGGGCGTACGAATGGGCCAGGCAAGTCATATACCGTTGTACATCGCCCAGCCTGAGTTCTGAGCGGTCCACCTGAGGGAAAGCGGGAAAATCCGGACTGGCAAGTTCGTGCGAATGAGTAACAAGTGTCAGAAAAAGTATGGATACACTTACGCAAGACATAGGTGGACGGTCCGAAAGATCGAGATGGTGTCCTCCAACCTTCCTTCCGCCAGTACAATATCCAGAGTTCGTCGGAACTCGCCCCTGATTTCCATGCAGGTAAGCAAAGAATCGGCGGCGCTATATAGCATCTCTGGGTCAGATGAACGGTCCCTGTGCACGTAAGCGTAGGTTAGATTCGATCGGCAACTATATAAACGAGGACTTACCTTAATACACCGATCAAGTCCCTATAGATCTGTACAATAGGGAGGAAATCTACGCTGTCTTTTAAAAGCATATATTCACTCTTGAGGATATGCTCCATTGCCACCAGAACCAGCTTCGTCACATGCTTCTCCAACTTCCTCCAAGCGTGTTGCAAGTTTAGGGCGTTGGGCAACCCAATGAAATCCGAAGTGTAATGAACGCTGATGAACCATAAAGGAAGGTTGAGGCCTCTCATCATGCGAGAGCATGAGGCTGGGTGCGAACTCAGAGCAGCAAAAAGAAGTATAAGAGAGGCATAGACGTCCGAGCCAGCGATGCGGTCCATGCGCATTGAGGTACTGATAACGCTACTGGCAGGATTTGGGAAGTCACGAATGCACATAAGCTTGAGCATTTTTACCACGTCAAGGTCGAGCAAGAGGCATGCTCCAGCTTCACTGGATAGGGCCAACTCCACCAGAAAATAGAGAAAGGGTAAGATGGGATGACTTGTGGTAGGATGGGAAGCCAGATATGCCCGGTACGCCTTCGGGAAAGAGGCATCGACGGCGCAGCCCGAGTATACGAAGGGCTTCATCCATAGAATTATCTCTGATAAGAACGACCGCAGGTCGTTTTGTGACCAGGTCGCAAGAATATGAACCAATCCCTCCGCATGAGATCGACTGATAGATATGAAGAGCAGCTCTCTTGTCTGTCGTTGAACACAGCGGTCGTTGAGGAATAATCTAGATAGTCCATGAGCTTCACTAGATCGAATAGTGAAAACGGCGTACCTGTGTATAAGTAGGAGCTCGGAAAATAAACCTGTCATTTCCTGTGATGGTAGAGTACTAGCGGCTTCGAGGCGCAAGAGCGTAGATATCGTATTGAGTCTCCCACAGATGATCGATTGGACCATTTGAGACAAAGAGTTTCGACCTGTGTGTATCTTGACATTACACTGGAAGGCAAGGGGACCGAGTACCATTTTGCCGGACCCACTCACGAAAGATGCCAGTGACAATGGCATAGATTCGCGTTTTGATGGTTTACTTGTCTTCGTTTGTATCGAATGAGGACCATGAACCAGCTCAAAAAGAAACTTTATCAAGCCTCTGGCAAGTTTGGAGCCATCATGGAAGTGTGTGATACGATGTGGATCGGACTCGGTACTTCTGTGAGCCAAGGGATCGACTATCCTGCAAAAAGGTCAGAATCTGCATAGACAGAGGTCACCGATCTTACCAATCAGCGGGCATGTGCCTTACAGCATCCTGCAGAAACAGTTGTATCTCAACCTCATGCCGCTTGGACAAGGCATTCCTCAGACCCTCCCCTTCGCCCTCAGCAATGAGGAGAAGTGCCATTCCCCAGGCTTTCTGTTGTACTGCAGAACAGCTTCGGTCCCTGTAGAATAGGTAATGTGAGAAGAATGTGATAGAAAGTCACATCAAACACCATACGTACCGACATAACTCTAGTATGCTTTCACATACTTTATTGTTGCGTGCCGCTTCGGTGCGGTTGCCAGAACGAATCTGTGAGCCAATGCTTGATAACTTCCTTCGAGTGAGGAGTTTATGTATGCCACCTAGAAGACATTCTCCAAGGCGCATGAGAACTCGACCAGCATTGCTCCCAAAGCCGTAGGCAGTATGGTCCGTCGGAACGGAAACGGAGGCAGGCGGCCAAGACACGTCTTCGTCCTGAGTATCACTTGCCTCCATTTCCAAGATGCGGACGGGAGGTACAGGGAATGGGAAGTTTTAATGGAAAGGTTCGTAAATAATGTTTACGTACTATATGAACCTGCCCTGAAAAGGTCTGAAACAACTATCCTGGGCGTCTGGAATTCTTGTCATGGCGACAATGTCACGGAAGACCGGGTGGAATAACCATCAAATTCTTGGGGAGTTCAGCTCTGTTCGTTACTGTCGGACAAAGTGCACTTTGGCAAATGAGAGGATAAGCTGAGATGTACTCTGACTCACATGCATATCGGCGGACCATTTCGCTTTGCGCAGTGGACACAGCCCTGAGTATTTTCCACCGACGGTAAACGAGATCAGTCCCGCCTTTTACTTACTTAGGTGGATTAGCATTGGCTCGGGCGTCCTATGTCAAATCTGCTCGGTCCCCATTCTAATCAGAAGTTTTCCGTGCGAGTCCTAGACTATTCGAGGCACCATGCCGTGTGATCGGCTTATAACTTTCAAAGATTTGAATGCAAAGAACCTAACAGAGACTTGAATCCAAATACACCGCTAGAGTCATCTGAACTCACGTTCAATCGTAGGCTGCATCATAGCATGATAGGCAAGATCTAAATGGACTGGTCAGAAGTTTTGACAGATGGTGGGAATATTTCGGTCCGTACGTACATGATGATCAGCCTGACAGCCCAGGGATATATCAGTTATCCATATAAAGTGCCGGCGGGAGTCATCCTGCAATGCTTCTGCTGCGGGCCTGTGAGAATACAGCTGAATACAGATATCCGGGAGGAGCCAACATCAGACGAGTAGATCCTGGAGAACACATCCCTTCTGACCAACAGTTAGAGTCTGTTAGTCAGGAACCAGATATCCGGTTGAATCTAGTTCGTCCACATAGTTTGAAATTGGGATCTGTCACGCTCAAGACCACCGGTACACCGAGGAGAGCCAAGGTTGAAACGTAAAACACAAGGGCAAACATGTATGTGTGGTGGCGTGTAGCCTTCTATTCTCGGCGCCGTTTGGTCCCTAGTACGTTGATGGCTCAATGCGCCCGGACATGGAACAAAGTCTCACCCAAAATTTCAGCGATGGCCTATCCTCACAGCCATCGAGGTAAAGCCTCAATTCCTTCCAGGTGAGAATTTCATCGCTTTCATGTAAGCGAGAGCTGAGTAGATGACGGTTGAAAACCTTCGACCGGGTTTCAATAACGTGTAATTGATAATGGATGGTACCAGGTGAACTCACTAGAATCATCAAGTCATTACATTTTGAGGCTATCCTTCCTGGATGTCACCATGAATCATCACGACAGCCACGTGTAAAATCCGGTGCTTGGAAGTAGAAAATTCGAATCGATATAACATTCCAGGGTTACGCAGGCTGTACCGATGAATACTCGTCTGTACTGCTTACGTCGGCCTCGTTGCCCTTGTCGACCGGAGCTAATCCTAAATTAATCGGCTTTCAGCCGCTGTAGCTTCTAGCAGGTCGGACTCGATGACCCAGTTCCCGGGATGCATCTATAAGTGCATTACCAAGTCCACATGCACCATCCACAGGGGAAAAATCTGGTATATAGTCTACATCAAATAGCAATAGAATCTAAGATAGTCTGGACTATAGAAACAGACAACCTCACGGAGAAAGATGTGACGAGAGGCCGTGCGCCTTTGGGGGCGCGACAGGTGAGGGAGCTAGCGAACCTTCGACAGGTGGCTCGCTGAGATCCGGTGGTTGGCCAAGCCGAGCGTGTATACGCTCAACGTTCAAGAGTTTAGCATAGCGCGGCTGAACAAATAGTGCCCTATACACCGTCATTTGTTAAATGTTTGTATAGTCAAGCGCAGGGTGAACACTTACGATGCTTCAACCAGTATGTTGCCTTCTAAATCCTCAATTGTACCGGCGACCTTGACCTTTCGACCCTTGGCCTCAATTAAACGAGTCTTAATGACGATGAACTGCGTGATAGATGTCAGTACTCGCACGTTACTGCATAGCTCATGACATACCTGGTCTGCTCGAGTGGGTGCCCGGTAGTTGAGCGAGAGGTTTGCAGTCACGCCGATTTTATCTGGTAAGTTTAGAAGAGACTGTTTCCGAGGGTCAGTAAGGAACGACAGCATTCTGAGAATGCAGCTTGCTCACCAGACGGCCCAGACTCTCATCCAATAACGTTGCTAGTAGCCCCCCATGTATGATCCCTTCGTGACCGCACAGTCCTGTCCCAACATGAATTAATATAACCGCTTCACTCTCGTCTCTCCGTGCTCTCACTAGTGGTGGCAGCGTGAGCTTCCCCGGTCCTCGAAGAGCACCAGCTGTAAGGCTATTCGCCAGCTGTTCCTTGGGTACCGCGATGAACGGCCGGGTCTCATACCATTCGTAGGCATCTGGACTGTTGCGAAGCTCCTTGAGGTACGGGAGATTTTGAAGACTCTCTTCGAGTGCTTCAGTGTAGGCAATCGCCGACGGGTGATTTGGGTCTGGGGGTGGAGGTGCAATTCGAGGGCTCACATATGTCGCAAAGGTGGGCGGGTAGAGGGAGCCCGCGGTGTATGCTGTGAAGGCGATGGAAGTGACTAGGGAGATTTGGCGGAGATACCTGAGAGATGTGGATGCCTTTGGGGTGGAGGTCGATACCGCTCTACAGCAAGATGTTTGAAGACGCGGACGAGTATTCGTCGTAAGCTGCCGACGGATGGTGTTTGCGAACATATTGACGGTCATGCTCTCAGCTCTGAACTCTCTGACCTGCAGGCACTGGGTCAGCGCGGCAGTTTTGATTTTGACAAAACAGGCGATAAAATCGGAATATAATCACATAGATTTGTAGGCTCGTCCCCAGCCGTTTCGGTCCGACACTAAGCGCTAAAGCAAATACCTTCTTTAGGAAGGTGCTCAGGTCGTTTCACCGAAACGGCTGGGCTAACCGGGCGTTGTTTTTGGACCCCCCCCTAAGCGCGCACCGTGTGAAACGACACTTAGAGAAATCGCGCTCACCATTCGCAGACGTTCACGCACTCAATACCGGCTGACCACCATTTCCTCAATAAATCTCATATTAAACCACCAGAATCTGTGTATCAATGAATCTCTGTGGTATGTAATTATGTTATAGATGCTGGTACCTTACGTTTATGGCCTCGATGACTGTCAGAGGCCGGCTGATGTGAGTAATGCTCGAACATGATTGCATGTTCATACGGCTGATTATCTAGAGGACCAGGTGAGAGCACCTTGAGGCTCTCGAAGTGTAGCAAGCCTGTGCTAGGTCCTGCACCCCCCACGGAACTGCCCTCATCCACACTATGGCTCACCACCTTCGGTTTCTGCAGCTTCTTTGTCTTCTGCGCTTTCTCCGGGAGCGGCTTCATATGCTGGAACAGAGACTCACGGTAAGCTGCTAGCTCCTCTCCATAAATGTCCCACCAAATCCACTGATGTTTCATAAACTGGCTGAATTTCTCCGATGAGATGCGGCCGGTGCAGGCAATGAGGTGAATAGTAGTATCGTCCAGTATGGCCGAAGACGGAAGCATTGACGAAGGGTTATTTCTTTGTAGGACATCCCGTCGCCAGAACTCAAGTTTCTGTTTGGCATCTAGATCCAGGTCCCCCTTCTGTGGCGTGGACATCTTTGAGATACGAATGTTTACCAGCGCGATTATACTTAATAACTGGCTGGTCAATCCGACGGGCCGTGCAAATTCATTTGTGCCGGTTGATTTACTACAAGAACATATGAACTTCTGGGTGAAGGTGAGTACAACTAGTACATCATATCCGACGTAGCTTGACGTTATCTGTAGAATATGTATCAGGCCCAGGGCAGTGCGGCATCATGGGAGTGGTTAGAAACAATCTCACCTTGCATCAATGTGCTTCGAGACCTTGCCACGCAGATGAACAACACCCTCGGCTCTCAGCAGGGTAACAAGCATCATGCACCAGACCTCAGCCATGATATCAAGGAGCTGATGAGATCATTGCGCACTCACCGTGTTTACCAGCAGGAGCGGGGTCGAGCCATTGACGATGGGAGTGAAGTCTCAGACATACTTGTTGATGGCCTCCACGGTCTCGTGGGGCCTCTGCGAGACTATAATACAGCTTTTGACCGTCTTCGTGTGCGACGGAAAGTAGAGCCGTTGGTCCGCAAAAATTGTGAGTTTCCAATAGATGGATCTTTTGTATTCAATGGCTCATACTGTTATAGCTATAAGTGAGAGCGTGTCACTGCGAGAATCAGATGGGCTTGTTATGGATTTGGATACCACAAGTGACAGCAAAGACGAAGAGGATGAGACAGATGTCCTGGATGAAGACGGGGGTGTTGTTGGATTAGACGGTGAATCTGGAAATGAAGAAGAGGATATCTGGGATGAATACGGCTATATTGAGCCCGTTTTTTCACTTGACACGGCAGAAGATATTGGTCTGGATATGTATTGATAGGTCTAATTAGATTCACAGATTATTATATACATTGTATATGCAAAAACGTAAACAAGACTCCTGATCCTTCTGAAAGCTTGTGCGCGATTTCTCTAAGTGTCGTTTC